>APFE030070382.1:0-13395 GCA_000404065.3 Pinus taeda | reverse complement strand
ATTTATATTTTTATTAATTTACCATATCTCTTTTATAAATATGGTATTTGGGCCTTTGGCCCATAGGATTCACCTTAAATAAAACCTATTCTTGAAAATGGGCAAATGGATTCACTTAAATAAAACCTATTCTTGAAAATGGGTGAATGGAAGGTTGTAACTCCTAATTTCAAGGGCTAAATTTACCTTTTTTACCCTCTCCCTTAAAATAAGGTGGGCTATTTGAGGTGATTTGTAAAAATGTACTATGATACAAAATATTCGCCCACTAAAAATTTAAAACCCCTTAATTTCGCCAAAGGGCGAACATTCGCCCCTAAAATCACCCCTATTGATGATGTTATTATGACACTGACTAACACCGAGAAACCCTGTTATTGATGTTTATTAAGTATGGTAGGAAACCACCAGAGGCACTCACATATGACGAGTTGATGACACCTGGTTTGATGAAAAAATTATATTATTTTATCTTTGAAATTCTAAGTCAGTTTTTAAACTTGTTATATATGATTATCTGTATTCTGATGATATGTTAGTGTTTGCAGGAACAGATTTGTTGTTTGGATGAATGAATCACATATGGGTGATGGGGTTGTACAATTGGATGGAACTGCAGGGCAGGGGTGGGGTAGTGTGCCTGATCTCACCCACTAGCACTCCCACCATGAATTGGGCTAGAAAGGTTGAAACGCCTTCACCTTGAAGATCACGATGTCATGAGGGTAGGTCCCAAAGTTGGGTCTCTCATGAGGATTTTACCAGGGGGTGCGCATCAAGGTAGATTCCTTGATCCCTGACACCATTAGTCTCACTATAACATGCAACGTAAGAGATGATAGTGGTCTCTATTGTTGCACCTATACTTTCCCCTCGTAGCCACTGAATGCTTGAAGGGCAAGTGGCGTGGCACCCTCGGAACTTCAAGGAAATTTCTTGAAGGGCATGACCAACTTGGCACCCTTGGCATCACAAATAAACTATTAGGCGTGGCACCCTTGGAACTTCAAGGGAATTTCTTGAAGGGCACGACCAAACTTGGCACCCTTGGAATCATTAAAAATAAATAAATTAATATATATAATCAAGATATGAACACCAAGTAAATTCACATCAAGGGTAAATGATGTTAGAAACCGAGGTAATGGAATCAAGAATAAAAATTGGGTTAAGAGGATCATACGAAGAAATAAAATATTTTACCTTAAAAACTCTACCCTTCCCATGTTGGAAAATATTAGGTAGATAATGTAGTTTCATTAGGTAAAAAGGGGAAAGAGACACATAAATGTAAGGTTAAATATTAATCATAAAATATTTAAACCTAATTAAGAGAAGAGGATGGTGAATTAAAATAAGATTAATAAATTAAATTTTAGATAAATATAGAGAACCTCCATGTGGCAACAACCAACATAAGAATATCCATCTATGAGATAACTTGAGTTAAATGAGGGAGTAGATAGGAGATCAAATCTTGAATTATCAATTGACTTTAGTAATGAACAAAAATTAAGGAGTAAAAAAGGGGAGTCATGAGACAACTAGGAGAAGAAATAGGAATCCTGTTAAGGTGAGGAAAACTATTATTTTTAAATTAAAATTTAAGTAAATAATTTCGGAGATCCTTGATGAGAGAGTGACACATGGGTGGGTGAATAATCAAACTATTGGATTATCAAAAATAATTAATTATGCATGAAAGGTCAAGTGTCACCTATGAGGACTCCTATAAAAGAAGGGGAAAGACATGGAGAAGGGACATTTTTTACCCTACTATTGGATGGATGAGACTATGCCAGAGTAGTGATTACGAGCTATAGTGATTTTGGTGTGGTAGAGGACTATAGAGAGGGGACTCTTGAGCCAAGGAATGCTCTCCTCTACCAGCTTATACATTTCGTCATTGTACAACCCCATTGAAAATTGGGGTTCCATGGGGAAGGAGAGTACCCAAGGAGTAGGTTGGGAGGTCAATCGGTGGGTCATTGCATTAGGATTAAATACGTCAACATTCACACTTGGAGGCGACCGATAACAAAGGAGGGAAAATAGCGACAATTCAAGTTTGAACCTCGTCTCCTGGTGAACGGTTCCTATGTTGTTATAATACTCTTTTGTACGACTTCATTATGGTTTTAGTTAATAATATGTAAATTTGATGATATGTTCAATAAAGTGAAATTCAGCAAAGATTTATATATCAATATTGTTGAGTTCCCAATGCTATTTTCTTATGGTTGTGTTTTAGTATTTAAAAAAAAAAAAAAAAAAATTAGGGTTGGTCCCTACACTTGGTATCATAGCTATGTTGAACCCTTGAGACCTATGGGCCCATGCATGCATGACTAGTTTTGCTTAATATCTACTACATTTATGATGTTGCAATTACTGTTCCAAACCTTAGCAATGATGATTTTTGTTTTTCACCCTTAGTAATGTTTGTTTTAATTACCATAGTAGTCATGGTTGAGTATTCATGGTGTCTCTCAGTTGAGATAATCGGGGTTTAGAGTGATTTCTGCAATTCCTCTATCATTTTCACATCTTGCATTATATATCAAAGCATAACTCTCAACACCCTAAAGTTATTGGCTTGGCCATGATTGCTTGTCAATGTATTAGCCTTTTTGTGGTTAGACATTGCTATCGGCTTTGGAAGTGAAAAGAGAAAAACTAATTGTGTAGGATTGCGTGGCAGTTAATCATCCTTTAGTTGTTAGGTGTTACCTTATGTTCATTAATTTAATGATAAAAAAATAAAAGGGCAAAACAATTTATATTCTGAAAAATAAAAGGGCGAAACAATTTATATTGTGAAAAATAAAAGAGAAAAATGATTTATATTGTGAGGAAATGGGTGGGAGATGAGATCTTAGTGATGAATAGAGCAATATCCAGAGATCTTTCTCCGTTCAAAACAAAAGAAACACTATGTCTGTGCTTTTTTAACGGAAAATTCAAAATCTATCCGAGGGCCTAAGCACCCAACCTTTTGGTTGTTGTACGATCATGGATGTATGAGTAGTCTTTTCCTTTGCATTACCAATTCATTACTCTCTCCCTCAACATTAATCCACCCTGCTTAAAGCCAAATCAGTGGCCTGTATCGATTTTGCCAATGTGTTGTGCATATGAACCTGAGATCAATTAACAAATGTATAAAATTCTAGGAAAAAAGTATGAGAGTGGCCTCCAAAGCTTGATCTCTCATGCTAGGAATTCACCTCCAAGTGGTATTTTTGGGTTCTGTTGAGGTCAAATTCTGTCCTTTCATTCTAATTTTGGATTGAAATTACTCTTTTAAGACTTCCAAAGGTGCCTTGATTTCATTACGTTGGAAATTTTCCATTGGAAACCACTCGTGCTATTCTCATGCAGTTAAATTTCATGCAGTCAAATTTCGTTCTTGCATTTAGTTCTCTCAAATCCCACATCGTTTGAACTCTTAAATGGATCTTTTTGATGCCATGCATATTGTGTATGGAAAACTGATAGATTTCATTTCCTAACGATATTTGCTTCTTATCTCATGGCATTGACTTATTGGGAAAATTAGAAATGGTGCCATGAAAGTCATGTAGATAGAAAATAAATTGAATTAGTTTCACCCTCAGAAATCTAAAATTATTAATTATTTATGCCAACAATGCTTTGCATTTGAGATTTGGGCGAGATTTTCGAGATCTGAGTGTAATTATTTGACATAAATTGATTGGATTGAAGATTCAAATTTCTCGGTGTTTTGGCGCTTAAGATGTGGATTGCCTTAATTATCCCAATCAGGATACACCCACTTGATAAGGTCTGGTGGAGATTCCTTTTGTGGTGAAATAATGTTGTTAGACATCAAGATTGATTTGAACATTTTCTACAGCCGAATTGATGTTTGTCACAGTCTTATCCTCCAATTCCCAAGATTTGTTCTTAGCGTAGTGATGTAGCCCTAGCAACTCAGGTGAAATTTCCCTAAAAAGATACTGAAACCCTACAATGGTGTTTTCCCAATTTGGTATGCACCACAAAATCCCTGCTAGAAAAAGTTGGATTCTTTTTTTTGAATTAAAATTGTAATTGTGGCAAAATCTATACAACATGGAGCGTAGATATGCCAATCACAAGGGTAACAGAAGTTGGATGCAAACTATACTCTAACACAGACTCTTCGGGCATGAAACCTTCAACAAAAAAGCAATTGATTATAAACCTTATTGATTGAATTAGAGACAAGGTGAAATCCAAAAAAAAAAAAAAAAAATTGACACAAATGTCACTAATTTCTCGTTTGCACAATAGAAAGTATATATCTGATATTAATTTCACAAACAAAATAACAATATTTTTAGATAGACTGGATCTCAAAGTTATTTCGAAGAGCTAAGTCAAGGCAACAAATTTGTTGACACATTACGGTTTGGGCCTTGGTCACGGTGAATAGGTCCGTTGATTTTGTAAAGCTATAGTGGAACCTTAATATTTATGTAGGCCAAAGTTTTCATTACAAAAAATAAAATAAAAAAATTCTCGTGAATAAAGAGTGGGGCTTTGTGGTGAAAATTTCTGGGGGTAACGAGACCATTATTATTCCTGAACGGAAGACCACCAGGGCTGAACAGGGGATCTTGTTGACATTGGGAGACCATTAACCAAGTGAATAAATTATGCACTCCACTCGACTACTTTTAATATGGAAAGTCAATTTAATTTAGAAACTCTTCTGATTTATCCTAATATTTAGCACATTTAAGACATTTTTATGAACTAATTATCGATTGGCATGCTATAGTTTCTATAGAAGTTTTCAATCCTCCGTAGGCTTTGAAATACTATATGATTTTGCTCAGTGACATAATTACGGAAGAAGCATTGAGGACCATGACAGAGGCAGGCATAGAGATAAAGAGAAAGTCTCAAGCAGAGACAGAACAAGGGAGGACAAAGGGTTGAGTAGATATGGAACAAGGGAGGCAAGAGGGCGAGATAGGTACTTGGATACCTCTTCAATGTATCCAAACGATCACAGAAAAATACGGAAACATGGTTCTTGATCACCACCTAATAGAAGTAACGTGCGTGGACCAGACAAGCCCAAAACTGCTAATGTTGGAGCTTATGACGAGGTATCTATTATAAATACTGCTTTTGGTGCTTTCTCTGAAATAAAGCAATGCTTATTACCCACAGATAAGAAACTGTTGGTGTTTACTTTTTTTCACACAAAAGAGAACTCTCTCTAGACTTTTAGGGTTTGTTTTTTTATGTTCTTAATGTTAACAGAGTTGCGATTTGTTTTTCAAGGCAAAACCAAAGGAAAAAATGAAGCTGTAACTTTTGAAATCCCACTTTTCAAGCAATCTTCATAAGAGTTGTATGCCTTTTGCTTTGAACTCTTGATATTTTCCCCTGTATCTTCAAGTCCCCAACAACAATGGCAATACTAATATTCATCTGAATATTGTGCATTGTGCTAAGTGGATCTATTTGTTTCTCTTTCTCAAAATGATCAATATACTATCACTTTCATGTTCTCTAAGTACACATATTCATTTTAGCCAGCTTAATTATTTTTCTAAAGGTAAATGAACTTTCTTTTAATGAGACAATGGGCTCTGGGATCTGAGAAATTTAGATGTTGGCTTTCCTTGCTAGCTTGGAAGTATTTCCCTCATCACATGCATTGTACCAGCTTATCAGTTTCAATTCTTAACTTGTATGTCTTTTGAGATTCTAAGGAATATAAGTCGATGATTTTACTACAACCCTAACATAACTAGATGCTTTTGAAATTCATTTAGCCAGTCATTATATTCGTTCATCAATGACAATATCTCTATTAAAACATGCAAAGCAGAGTCACATAGACCCTGGAAACTGTATTGGTCTCAGAAATGGTTACAGGTTTTGGAATGGCACGTTCAATTTTTATTAAACAGGGAAATGAGGCACACACTTAAAAAAAAACAGTTACCATAGAATTAAAATATATTGATAAAAAACTCGCATAGTATGGTTACACAACCAATAATTCTTGTGATATATTTGAGTTCGGAAAATGATTATTACAAAATAATTGAATCAAGAGACAAGTACTAGGAATATTATTTCCTTGTCATGCAGGCCTTAAGACATACAATAAAAAGGGGTGAATATCATCAAGCTTAGCATTATCATACATTTGTTAGCCTTTCTTATTCAACATTACAAATCCTATAAAGTTTTCTTTTGCATTCCAAATCTCCTTATTCATTTCATAAACTCTATCTTTCACTTCCTTGATGCATTTCCTGTGTTGTCCTTTTCGAAATAACATAATTAATTCCCTGTAGAGTAAACTGATTGACAATCAACAATTTCAACTCATGTTAGCTATGCTTATTGTAACCTTTATATTTCTATTTGTTTGTTAATGTACTGAGTTTTGTATTTTTGTTTTCCAGAAGTAAACGTTATTACTATTAATATGTTCATAAAGATAAAAGTGTAGAAATTATTAAAAGTTACGATATTTTATGTATGGTTTATAATTTAAATTTTTATTTTATAACATTTTTAAGGAATTTTAATTATATTTTAAAATATGATAGAATATCATTATATTCTTGGTCTTTGTTTTAAAGGAAATTGTGAATATTGTAAAGGGTTTTTGCTTTTCTCCTCTTAGTTTAAAAGCTTTTTGTTTTTTTTTCAATAGTTATATATATAATATATATCATATATATATATATATAATATATAAGATATATATATATATATATAAATAAAGCATTAATAACATTTTTAATTTATCAAGCATATATTTTGAAATATTAATTACTTTGAAATCTTATCTGATTTTATATTAAGAGATTATTTTATATATTCTTGCAAAGTGAGATGATATCGTCACCTTACTTGGCCTAATATGTTGGGACCTAAACGCAAAAGAGTTTGTTGTAGCTTTACAACTTTAAATTGCAACAATAAAAATTATTGAATTAATGGCTTATCAATTAAGATAATAGCTATAATAAAGCCATACACTCCTCCATTAATGTGCAATATATGGAATGTTTGTAATAGTTCCCTGACATCTTATTTTACAACTTGATTAGGAAATTTATAATCGAAATGTATTAATGACTCTTTAGTACTATTACATATTTCAATTCCTGGCAAAGTCTTTCCTACCTATAGGCATTCAGTACTCAATTTCATATTATTTCCTGTAAGCAACAGGAAGTTTCAAATGCACAAACACAAACAAATGAATCTCCATACCAATATTTAAGAATGAGTATTGCTAGAAGATAACCATTAACTTCATACTGTAACTTTTGTAGCAATTCATGGTTTATCTAGTTCAACTGTAATAAATTAGTTTCAATATTAGTATGATAGGCTATTGAAGATCTGTATACGGAAATGAATTTCAATCTTTTCGTACCAACTTTCTAGTAAAGAGCATGAAGAACACTTAAGGATAGTTCTATAATGTCTTAGAGAAAACCAATTATACGGGAAGTTTTCAAAGTGTTCCTTTTACGAAACCAAGATTTATTATCTTGGGCACATTATCTCTGGGGATGGTATCGCAGTAGACCCGATAAAGATTGAGGCCATCATGGAATGGCCAACACCAACCAATGTTTATGAAATACGAAGTTTCATAGGCATGACAGGGTACTATCTTAGATTTGTCGAAGGGTTTTTGAAGATAGCAACCCCATTACCAAGCTCCAAAGAACGAATAAGAAATTCATTTGGACTGAAAAATGTGAAGAGTCATTCCAAAGGTTAAAGGTGTTATCAACGGCAACACCAATTTTGAAGGTACCGGATATGGAACAAGAATTTTTGGTTTGTACTGATGCCTCTAAGGAAGGGATGGGTTGTGTGTTGATGCAAGAAGGTAGAGTAATAGATTATGCATCAAGGAAACTTAGAAACCACGAAGAAAACTACGTAATCCATGATCTAGAAATGGAAACAATTGTTTATACACTAAAGGTTTGGAGACACTACCTTCTAGGAAGGAAGTTTGATCTTAGGATTGACCATTGTGGACTACAACACATATTCACTCAAGACTGCTTAAATACAAGACAAAGACGGTGATCTGAGCTAATTAGTGAATACGATTTTGATATCACTTACATAAAAAGAATAGTAAATAGGGTGCTTGATGCTTTAAGTAGGAGACCTCAGATATTTTCAGTGATTCCCATGAAGACAAATTTGAGGGAGAAACTACTTGATTTACAATTTAAAGATGCCTGGTATCAGGAGGTTAGCAAAAGTTTGAGGGAGGATGAAATGAGGGTCCCAAAATATGAATAATACTCCCTTAATAACGATGGGCTACTACAATTTCAGGGAAGGATATATGTACCATCGAATGAAGATATAAGATAGTTAATCTTGAATGAAGCACATCTCGCAGTATACATGGCACACCCTGGTGTTAAGAAGATGAGTGTGGACGTGAAACCACTCTTATTTTGGAAAGGGATGAAGAAGTATGTCATGAACTTGGTAGAAAGATGCTTAGATTGTCAACGAGTAAAAGTCGAATAGAGACATCCACCAGGGTTATTGCAACCCCATGAGATACCAAAATCTAAATGGGAAGTTGTATCAATGGAAGTAATTGTGGGACTACCAATGACCTCAAGAAGACATGATTCCATATTTGTAGTGGTGGAAAAGTTGACCAAGAGTGCCCATTTTATACCAGTTAAGATTACATATAAGGCACCAAAAATAGCCAGAGTTTTTATTGATGAGATTATAAGATTGCATGGAGTGCCTAGGAAGATCACATCTGATCGGGGAGCAGTGTTTACAGGAAGGTTTTGGACCAGTTTCCAAGCAGCCTCGGGAACCCAATTGAACTTCAACATTGCTTATAACCCTGAGACAGATGGGAAGACAGAAAGGACTAATAAAATCCTCGAAGGCATGCTTCGAATGTATGTGATGGACCAAAAAAGAGACAGGAGGAGTTTTTACCTCTCGTGGAATTTGCTTACAATAATAGTTATGAGAGTTCCATCAAGATGGCACCATCTGAGTTCTTATATGAAAAAACTTTCAAAACACCTCTCAGTTGGGACCGACTAGAGGATTGAGTATTAATAGGACCAGAAGTGATGCAAGAGATGGAAGAACAAATGACTATGATTAGGGGAAGGCTAAAAGAAGAACAAGATCGAAAAAAGAGTTATGTTGATGCTCATCAAATAGACTAAAGTTATGAAGTGGGAGATAGGGTGTTCTTGAAAGTAAGCCCCCCCCCCAAAAAATTAAAAAAAAACTCTATAAGATTTGGAAAGGGAGAAAAATTTTCTCCACGATTTGTGGGACCTTTTGAAATCTTAGAAAGGAAATGGTTGGTGGCATATAGGTTTGCATTACCTCCATTTTTAGCGCGTATGCATGATGTGTTTCATATTAATTTTTTTGTGTCATGATATTTCAAATCCTTCGCATGTTATTAACTTTGGTCATTTTCAGGTTTCAGAGAAGGGAATAGTAATGGCCAAACCAGTTCTCATACTGGACCAACAAACTTTGCATCTTAGATGACGGTTAAGGTCCAGTGGGACAATTATAGTCCCAGTTCAACTACTTAGGAGGACGCCGAGGAGATTTGTCACCATTTTCCTTCCTTATTCCAAGGACTTCGAGATGAAGTCTATTACTAAGAGGGGGTGTATGTTATGCCCCGCTCTAGTTGACTGACAATGATGTGACATTAATATTTATTTAGCCCTAAGGCCCACACATTATTCTTGAGGACCTCAGGTTGAGGATCGAGACACATGACTCTATTATTAGTGGTTGTGATGTTTATGTATGTTCTCCATTAATATTATGATGATTGTAGCATTAATGGTTATGCATGTTCCCTATTGATATTATGATGATTGTAGCATAAATGGTTATGTTTGGTTTCTATTGAATTTATGATGATGATGGCAGTAAAGGATATGTATGCTCTCTATTGATATCATGATGATGATAGATTTGACGTATATGTATGTTTCCATTGATGTTATGATGATGATAGCCATGATGGTGTGTCCCCTATGTTACCTTCTTGCATTAGTTCTGGTTCACAATGAATAATGATGCGAATGACTAAGTGATGTTGATGATGCTATTATGACAATGACTAACACCGAGAAACCTTGTTATTGATGATTATTGAGTATGGCAGGAAACCACCAGAGGCACTCGCATATGACGAGTTGACGACACCTGGTTTGATGAAAAAATTATATTATTTTATCTTTGAAATTATAAGTCAATTTTGAAACCTACTACATATGTTTATCTGTATTCTAATGATATGTTAGTGGTTGCAGGAACATATTTGTTGTTTGGAGTAATGCCTCACATATGGGTGATGGAGTTGTACAATTGGATGGAACTGCATGGGAGGGGTGAGGTAGTGTTCCTGATCTCACCCACTAGCACTCCCACCATGACTTGGGCTGGAAAGGTTGAAACACCTTTGCCTTGAAGATCATGATGTCATGAGGGCAGGTCCCAAAGTTGGGTCACTCATGAGGATTTTACCGGGGGGTGCGCATCAAGGCAGATTCCTTGATCCTCGACACCATTAGTCTCACTATAGCAGGAAACATAAGAGATGATAGTGGTCTCTATTGTTGCACCTATACTTTCCCCTCGTAGCCACTAAATGCTTGAATGGCAAGTGGTGTGGCACCCTTGGAACTTGAAGGAAATTTCTTGAAGGGCATGACCAACTTGGCACCCTTGGAACTTCAAGGAAATTTCTTGAAGGGCATGACCAACTTGGCACCCTTGGCATCACAAATAAACTGTTAGGTGTGGCACCCTCGTAACATCAAGGGAATTTCTTGAAAGGCACGACCAAACTTGCTACCCTTGGAATCATTAAAAATAAATAAATTACTAAATATAATCAAGATATGAAAACCAGGTAAATTCACATCAAGGGTAAATGATTTTAGAAACCGAGGTAATTAAATCAAGAATAAAACTTGGGTTAAGAGGATCATAGGAGGAAATAAAATATTTTACCTTAAAAACTCTACCCTTCCCATGTTGGAAAATATTAGGTAGATAATGTAGTTTAATTAGGTAAAAAGGGGAAAGAAGCACATAAATGTAAGGAGAAATATTAATCCTAAAATATTTGAACCTAATTAAGAGAAGAGGATGGTGAATTAAAGTAAGATTAATAAATTAAATTTTAGAGAAATATAGGGAACCTCCATGTGGCAACAACCAACATAATATCCATCTATGAGATAACTTGAGTTAAATTAGGGAGTAGATAGGGGATAAAATCTTGACTTATCAATTGACTTTAGCAATGAACACAAATTAAGGAGTAAAAAAGGGGAATCAAGAGACAACTAGGAGAAAAAATAGGAATCTTGTTGAGGTGAGGAAAAATATTACTATTAAATTAAAATTTAAGTAAATAATTTCGGAGATCCTTGATGAGAGAGTGACACATGGGTGGGTGAATAATCAAAATATTGGATTATCAATACTAACTAATTATGCATGAAAGGCCAGGTGTCACCTATGAGGACTCCTATAAAAGAAGGGGCAAGTGGGAGAAGGGACTTTTTTTACTCTACTATTGGATGGATGAGACTATGTCAGAGTAGTGATTATGAGCTATGGTGAGTTTGGTGTGGTAGATGACTATAGAGAGGGGACTCTTGAGCCAAGGAGTGCTCTCCTTTACCAACTTATACATTCCGTCGTTGTACAACCCCATTACAGCTCGGGGGTCCATGGGGAAGGAGAGTACCCAAGAAGTAGGCTGGGAGGTCAACCGGTGGGTCATTGTTGTTATATACCTAGGGGGGATAATATGGGGTACCAAGGGAGGTACCCAAGGTAATAATGTAATAATGGGATGGGCCATAGTAATAAATAAGGTGGTTAACCCATATCATGTAAGGGACCACAAGTAGTTAGTAATAATGTAATGGGCCATGGTATTAGTCGATGGTATGAGGGAACCATGGTAATGATCCATGGTATTGTATGTATGAGGCCTATATAGAGGCTAGAGACTCCATGTCAAGAAATATAGTCAAGGAATTGTGAAGAACTATTATATGAACAAGCATATGGCTTGTGGAGTGTTCTCCTTCCTTAAGGAGTGAATGTATGGTGTTGTCCACCTTAAGGGTTTGATCAATAAAGAATCATTTCATATTATTTCTGGGTTTATTTCCATTGTCTTATATTTTTGAATTAGATCTACAACAAGTGGTATCAGAGCACTTTCTTGGGCAAAAAAGTGGAGAATTTTTTTTACTTTTTGCAGGATTTCAAGGGCGTCGATTTTTCAGATGAGATCTGTATGTTTTGGTGCAAGATCTACAAAATTTGATTGTATATCTGGATTCTATGTGGAAAAATACCCGATTTCAAAAAAAAAATCGGCTGAATCGGAGTCTAGATGAAGGAGATATCGCTGATTTAAAAATCAGTGGGGTTGCAAATAATTTTTCAGGGCAGCGAGTTTGCGGCGCAGATCTAGACGTCATGGTGCAAGATCTGCAAAATCTAATTGTAGATCTGGAATCTTTGTGAAAAAACACCTAATTTCAAAAAAAAAAATCAGTCGAATCGGAGTCCGGATGAGGGAGGTATCGCTGATTTAAAATCAGCTCTTTTTTCAGAAATTTTGGGTGACGACGGGAGAGTAGCAGTGCAGATATGAAATTCCAGTGCCTGGATCAAGATTTCTATCACATGGGTAGATGCAGAATGATTGTTCCATTTCTGAAAACAGGTCATAATAAGGATTCTGAGCAATATTGACGAAACTGTGACAAGTTCAAATTTTTACCAAGTCAGCGAATTTTTTCTCAAAACCCTCTTCATGACGACTATATTTTACAGGAAAAGATGATGGTCCTACTATTGAAGAATTCATACAAAATCTAAAGAACATGTTTGAGGAGGGATGGAATTATATGGTACCACTTCTTTTGAAAGAAGAGGCCGCCATATGGTGGAAATCACTGGGCATCACTAACTTGGCCAAATGCCCGGATGAAGAAATGAAAAAACTCCTTATGGACAAATGGTCTCGGGTTAGAAAACAAGATAAGGGGAAACATGTGGAGTTATTTCCTACTGGTATATCCTTATTGTAGGTTCATGGGTTGATTTAGAAGGAGAAGATCGTTGTGTTTATAAATCCTAGTGGTAAACATAATTTTATGAATGTTAATTTGGCAAAAAAATTGCAAGTCCCAGCAAAACATATTGAAAATACGCAGGTTGATGATAAGGATGTTCAAATTTATAAGGATTTGAAACTTTCTATGGATAAGTATGTGTTTCATGGTGATTTTTATGCTTCAAATATGGATAACATGGATGTTGTTTTGG
>APFE030070379.1:39847-53791 GCA_000404065.3 Pinus taeda | reverse complement strand
GAAATATGCTTTTCTTATGGGTTACTTGAGCTATTGCATGAAGGACTTCAGTTAGAACTCAAGTGATTGAGTTTGGTGGAGTTGAATGAGGAGTTGATGGAGTTGTGTTCAGTTTGACTTATTTGAACTAGTTGTATTTAGTCAAAATAACAAATACACTAGTGATGAGTGATGTGAATTAGTTATTAATTAATTCACTAATTATTAACTCATGAATCAACTGAGTAATACATCAGTTAACTCAGTGCATGGACAGTTTAGTGGAGACAAGTGTTAGAGGTGAGTGAAAGGGCAAGACAGCTATCAGTTGTGACTATAGTTGTGCATGTGATTTTCACAATCAGTGGATTGAGATTGCCAATGAGGATTGCGTAGTGTTACACAAGGGAAATACGAGTTTGGATCAGCCATTTTCATCAGTATTCTCATGCAGGATTGTGCAGTGGAGGCAGGCAAGCAATGGAGGAGATTTGAACATGTGATTGATTCAGATCTGAGCTAGTTTGTGTGTAACATATGGAGATAGTACTGAGTACTTGCGAGGAGTATTGTACTATGTATTGTTACATGTTCTCAATCAATATAATATACAGAATAGTTGAGGGGTTTTCAGCTTTATGCTTTCCCCAGTACATACTGTGTTGATATGTGTGATTGATGCTTCAATGTGTGCATGTGATTGTTTCTTTAATAGTGCAAATTGATGATCAACGTAGAGGAGATTATGTATTATGTATGCATTCCGTAAATACTGTATAATCAAGATAATCTTTGTGAATAAGTGTCATATTATTCAAAATTTCTACACCTTTATCTCTGAGAATATATGTAATGGCTACATGCTTATGAACTGTGGTACAATGAGGCTTGAAGGCCTATCTTTTATTGAGAAACAATAGAAAACCATTAACACCCAAGAAACTAACCCTAGGAGATGCAGTGCCAAAATTGTAGGCCCCATTGGGGTAAATTGGACGTCAACTTCCTAGGGTTGTAACATTGGCATATGATCTATGTTTGATGTTCATGATACCTTGATAGGAATATATATCTAAGGAATACAAATTTTGACTAAAAATCTTAGGTAAAGCCTCATGTTTTCCCATTTTCCAAAAAAACATCGTCTAGGGCCTCAAAATTACTCTGAAAGTTCAGGACCCGAAAAACTGCCAAAAATAGTAAATTGTGCTACAATTAAGGAAACTAAAAACCTGAAAGAAATAATGGTGGGGGTCCAAGTGGAATAAGTGAGTGCCCACCAATCCACCTGGATCAAGGTGAGGGTATTATGCCCTTATGAATTCTTATTACTCCCACATCGCAACCAAGCATGGTCAAGTGCACCTTTACCCTGCCTACGGATGGATTCCATAGCACCTTGACCTTATTGTCCAAGATATGCACCAACTAATCCTTAAAGTCTCCCTCGAGTTTTACCTAAATCATTTTTCAATAAGTAACATGATTAGTTATACGAGCACATTTCTTAAGCAATGAGACATGAAAAACATGATGATGTAGAGATGCAAGCAACGCATGCATATATGCAATAGAGCCAATCCTCTCCAGGATCTCAGATGGCCCACAATATCTAGCTCTTCTTTGCTTTTACTTTCAAAAATATGTGCTCCCCAACTTTAAATTCCTTGCTCATCCTATTCTTGTATGCATAGAATTTCCTCCTATCGTGGGCATTTTTCAAATTCTATTTGATTTTAACTATAGGCTCCTACATGTCTTTAAGCAATTCAAGACCAACCATAATTCTATCCACTAGGTTAATCAAACTCATAGGAGTATTTCATTTTTTTCCATACAAATATTCAAATCAGCTCTAATTCTTAATGATCCTTGGTACATGTTATTATATGCAAATTATACCAAATTAAGATAGTCATGCCATTTGGATGGTTTGTCCATCACGTACATCCATAACATAACTTCAATTATTTGATTTACCTTCTTAGTTTATCCAACAGACTCAAGATGATATGATATGCTAAAATTTAAATTGGTGTCGCGCCCTTTAAACAATCCCATCCAAAAGTTGGATGTGAATTTTGGATCTCTACCTAAACTTTTTTCCTTAGGGATTCTGTGAAGCCTGGAAATTTCCCACATATAAATATCTGCAATATTCATTTCCTTATGCGTTGATTTAACTAGAATAACATGAGCGAATTTTGTAAGCTTATCCACTACCACCATTATAGAATCACGCCCCTTTGAATTTTCAAGGAGTTTAGTAATAAAATTGACTGAAACGACCTCCCACTTCCATTTAAGAATGAGGATTTTCTAAAGGAAACCAGCTGGGTGTTTATGCTCGGCCTTCAACCATTGGAATTCCATACATCTAGGCATGAAATTAGCCACTTCCCTTTTTAATCATGGCCAATAAAAAATCTTCTTAATTGTTATCAAAGTTTTCTGTTATCGAGGGTGACCAACATATGTTACATCTCACACATAAATTATACCTTTATATAAAGTAATACCTTTTACACCCATATCATAATCTTCATATTTTTGTTGTGTTGTACCTTTCTATAAATTATTCTTGATTTTCATAATTTCTAGCCTAGTTTTTCATCTTGTACAACTTCATTCTCTAATTTCCACTAGATTCTCCTTTCCCTTAATGTACTTAATTTCAAAGTTGTATTTTTCTATTCTGAATTCAAGTCAGCAATGTTTAATATTGGAGCTTTGGTTAATAAAACTTAAGTTTGCTTCACACTCAGTTGTCCACTAAAATTTCACACCCTTTTCCTGCAAAGATGTAATGGGCTGTGCTATTTTGGAGAAACCTTCAATAAACCTCATGCAATAACCAAACAAGTCCTTGAAGGTAGAAATTTTGTATCATTCTTCAATGTTTTCCATTCAATGATAGCTTTAATTTTCTCTAGGTCCACCACTATTTCATCCTCTAAAATAATGTGACCCAAATAATGGATTTGTCTCTGGTAAAAGGAGCATTTACCTAGATTTACATATAGTTAATGCTTCCTAAGTAGCCGCAGAACGAACTTGAGATGATGTTGATGCTCCTCTTCGTATTTAGAGTAAACTAAAATATTATCAAGAAAAATAACAACAAACTTCTCCAAATACTCCCTGAAGACCCCATTCATTAGAAATAGAAAAACCCCTGTCATGGTGGATAAACCAAATGAAATTATAATGCCCATATCAAGTTCAGAATGTGGTTTTACTAATATCTTCCTCTTTTATCTATAGTTGTTGATATCTAAATCTTAAATCAATTTTAGAAAATATGTTTTCACCATTAACTTGATCAAACAGATCATCAATTCTCGGCAATATGTATTTCCTTTTAATGGTGACTTTATTTAATCGCCAAAAATCAATACATAAATGAAGAGTTCCATCCTTCTTATTAGAAAAAAGGAACTAGTGCACCCCATGGTGACACACTAGGGCGTATATATCCCTTTCAATAATGCTTCCAATTGCATTCACAACTCATTAGGCTCTCAATTACTCATTCTATATGGTGTCTTAGACCTTGGAATTGATCCCTAGACTGGATCAATAGTAAAATCAATATCCCTTCTTGGAGGTAATCTGGGTATCTTTGCAAATACATCAGTGAATTCATGAAGTGTTGGGTAGTTTTTCAATAAGATTGTTGATCCATATTTGTCTCTTTCAAATGAGCTACAAGGATTCAGCGTCCTCTCCTCAAATTCCTCTTTAGCTACATAGGTGACATTTCCCAAATGGATATTGTCATGGGAATCCCTTGGACTTATTTTTGTAATTCTTCATCATCCATACAAATAAAGGATTTATTGCAGCAATCCAATAGTGCATGGTATTCCTCCAACCAAGCCATGTTGATCAAGCACTCATATGAACCTAATGAAATTATTTTAAAATCCATTGTGGTCTTCATCCCATTCATTTGGATTGGGAATTATCTAATGAATTCTAAGCCTTTTCTCTTCATACCTATATCTAGTTGTACTAATCAAGGTTTGGAATGATTATATTTCTTCAAATAAATGTTTTAACGTGAATCACATTAATATAATTGTGGATGGATCCATAATCAATTAAAATAGTAATAAACTAATTGTTAAGCTTACCTTCAAGCTCTATCATATGTTCCTAATGATCTGCTTATGAGTTATAATTTTTGGGTCAATAGGTAAAATCTATTTGAAATCATCTTTCCAATGTCTGGTTACATGCCCATTTCCAAGTAACGGGTCATAATTTAGGTCCCTAGGTGATTAGGTGCTCAGTGTTTAGCTCAAAATTCAAAGTTCTCATATTGGCTCAAAAACTGTATGGTTGCGTCCATCTTGTCAAGACGATTGCAACGCAATTTGTTTCATCGAAAATGGAGTCTCAATGAAGGAGAAGAGGCATGTTGTTCGTTTTCCTAAATAGATAAAAAAATTGCAGGATCAGACAGAATGATGAAATGGCAGTCCAGTCAGTAGTCCATTCAACAAGGGGAATCTTCTTCAGTTTTCGCCCAATGGGGTTGTGACAAGTGGCACCTCCAGATTCGCTAGTTTATCTCAGAGAAGGTGAAATTGCCTAATTATGCTAAGTTTGAATTTGAGTTTGTTTTATTTAAATTATATATTATATTATATATTATTATTATATATTATATAGTTTTATTTTATATATATTATATTATATATATATATATTATATATATATATATATATATATATAGTATTATAATATTTAATAACTATTAAATATCAAACTATAGTTTCTAACTTTAATTTCAAATTCGCAGTTTATTTAGAGAAGGTGCAATTGCCTAATTATCCTAAGTTGGAATTTGAATTTGCTTTTATTTAAATATAATTATATATTATATATATTTTTATTTTATATTATATAGTTTTTTTTAACTTCTTAGAATATTTTACCTCATAGATCTGTTGCATCCAGTCTCTATGGAAATCATCAAATTGTGTCATCTAATGGCACTTGAGGTTCATAAGGATAACCTCATGTTTATTGGTGATCTCTATCTCACTACCACACCAATGTTCTAGAATCATTGATGTCAATGCGCTAATCATATTGCTAATGACAGTGCCATCTGGATTGTGAATTACATCTCCTTTCTCATCTTTGAGAACTTTTGCTTCCATGGTTTTGATGAGTTTAGGAGAGGATTCAGTCTCCCACCACCTGAGGAGAGTACCTGTAAAACACTGGATAATGGTTCTGCAGGCATCTATTTTAGATTTTCCTCTGAGACACATGAGCTTATATTTAGTGTACATCAAATCTATCATTTGGCATATTTGGCCAATACTCATGTTGTCAATGTTCCATTTCCTATGAGAATCAGGGAAGAAAGTATGAGCTTCAGGAATTTTCCCTTTTCCCTCAATATCAGGAGAAGAATATCTAGAAAATCTATGTTCTAGAGGTTCATAGATTGGAAGAATCTGTGTCTTTGGTGATTTCTGTTTTGTTTCTATTGCTTCTGCTTCTGCCTTTGTTTCCTTAAATGGGGAAGCAATATTAATATGTTCTGATTTCTCAGCTTCTGAAGAGGAGGCAATTTCTTTAGGAAACAATAAAGGGAACTTATGTATATTTCTGATCGGATTTTCAATTTTTATATTTCTCTTTACCAGGAACAAATTTGGGACTGGTTTCTCAATCTTTGACAGATCTACTTTTTCAACTTTTGTTGTTAAACCAGTAAGAAGAGTGTTAGTTGTATCAATGTGACCAACTAATTTTTCTCCTACCTCTTCTATCTTATTGAGCGATCCTCTGGTATAAGAGCGAGTTATGCTAGAATAAAACTGCATATTATTCAAGCAACTATTTACACTATTCAATGCAGACTGTACAACAACTATTTGCCTTTTTACATCCTCTGTTTTTGCTACATTCATCTCCAAGCCTTTAATAGCAGTATTGGTCCAATTCAATTGTTCACTAGCTTTTTGGATTCTCCCATCAATGCCTAAGGCATTGTCATCTTTTTGGACTAGAGGAATGGCTTTGGATGCATTTGTATTTTCTCCTAGAATAATTCCTTTATAAGGAGGAAATGTAGTAGGAGTTTCAACTTTTGACCCATCAAGTGCAGTCCATCCATGTTTATCTGTTGAAGTACTGGAGGAAGATCCAGGGAGAACATTTATAGGAGCAATATCATCTTTCCATGAATAGAAAGATATCCATGTGCTATTTGCTTCCATACAATGTTTCCAGTCAGTTGCATACTGCTTCTTTTGTTTAGGGGTGTATGCTTTGTCAAATTCTTCTGCTTACGGATTTGTATACAAATCCCAGTTTAGCATATCTTTCATCCATTTAGCACTAATTTCTGACTTTAAACATCCATCCATGAGTGAAAAGAACTTATGCATTTCCATTACTGCGGGTTTTTTACAGTCGAGAGGAATTTGTTTAAATCTGCATTCTAGAATCAACTGTGATTGCTCAAGTTTTCCTAGCCCATATCATGGTTTTGCTGGTCTCATTAAGTAGGTCATCTTAGTGAGTCTAGGATCTTTTTCTTCAACTATATGTACCATGAGGACATTGTCTGAATCTGGCTCTGGCTCATGTGGGAAGGGGATATCAGAGCATTTGGGATTCAGACATGAATTGATAGAAGTAGAAGGTGGAGCAAGACCAGTTCGGAGGTTGTGATGTAGATGAACATTTTGTTCGCCAAAAGTAAGCATATTTATGGTATTTTCATAGTCTGTACATTTTACTTCTAAAGAATAATAATTTACAAGCTTACCTAATTCATACAACTGACTATGTCTACAGGAAGATGAAGAGGAGCAAGTTGTATCTTAGAGCCATCCCAATGAGCAAAGAATATAGAGATCTTTGCCAAAAAGAAATCTAGCAATTACTTGACAGAAGACTGATCAGAGAATCTAATAGCCCTTGGAATTGCTATGGATTCTATGTGAATAAAAGAGCTGAACAAATAAGAGGAATTACCAGACTTGTTATCAATTACAAACCTCTAAATTCATTTTTGGCTGATGATAATTATTCGATTCTACACAAGGGAGATTTGATCAGAAGGATTGCAGGTGCCAAGGTATTTTATAAATTTGATCTAAAAGGAGGATTTTGGCAGGTTTCCATTGATGAAACAGATAAATTTAAGATTGCTTTTAGTATTCCAGCAGGGCATTAAGAATGGAACGTCATGCCATTCGGCCTCAAGAATGCTCCCTCAAAGTTCCAGAAAGTGATGGATGATATCTTCAAGCCATATTTTGATTGGCTTATTGTTTATACTGATGATGTCTTAATTTTTCTAAGAATATTGATGACCATTTCAAACATGTAAATATTTTCTTGAAATTGGTTCAGAAGAATGGACTAGTGCTGAGCAAAAACAAGATAGAAGTGTTTCAGACTTCTATAAAAATTTTGGGACACACGATTTGCAACGGGCAAATTTCTCTACAACAGCATGCTATTGAATTTGCAGATAAGTTCCCAGATGTACTCAAAGAAAAGACACAACTGCAAAGATTTTTGGGATGCCTAAACTATGTCAGAAATTTCTACCAGGATTGCGCCAGTGACAGGAAGGTGCTCAACAAAAGACTAGGGAAGAATCCTCCTAAATGGTCAGATCTCCATACCAGGGCAGTCCAAGAAATCAAAACTAAGAGAATTGGGAAAGAAGAACAAGTTGTTCAATTTGCTTCTGGAGTTTGGAATCCAGCAGAGCAGAATTATTCTGTCATTGAAAGAGAAGTAAAAGCAGCCTGAAATTGCATTAGCAAATTTGAAGTTTATTTGATAAACAAACCTTTTCTTCTTAGAACAGACGCCTCAACTATGTAGAAGTTTTTGTCTAAAAATATTAAGAAGGCTAGAGAAGCAAAGTTTGCTAGATGGCAAGCACTCTTTGCAAATTTTGACTTTTCAGTAGAACATATCAAAGGAGAAGATAATAGCCTTCCTGACTTCCTTAGCCGGGAGTATATTGAACATAAGAAAGATCATGTTATGATTATTATCACTGAATGGGATAATAATCCGAAACAAGAAGTTTTGAAGACTGTGCCAGATGAATTGGAGTGGGAAGCTTACAAAAGAAACTGGAAACCGACATGGCAGCTCCATAATACCAAAGTATTAGATGCCAATCTGCAGCCCCATATAGATCTCCAGTGTTATGTGCCAGAAAGAAAAGTCTACCCAAAAGGAAGAAAATGGATACACGACATGGTCTATGATAAGGAAAGAAGAAATGCTGAAGTGGCAAGAAAAGCATTAGAACAAAATTTTCATGACATTGCCACTATCTGGTATCATGGAGAGAAAAGCACAGGAATATATGAAAGGCATGTCTATATCTATAGAACCAGAGGCCTAAGGAGAGAGCCTGGTCATGGAAAAGTTCAACCAGCAGCCAGATGACCCAGAAATGATCCCCATATCATGTTTCCTAACATTGTTTAGGATTTTGCAGATTATAAGAAACTCTGGTGGAAATTTTTAAATGTTGCTGATCAAATAGAGACTCATTATACTAGGCTCAAGTTCAGCACAGTTGGCCACTACCAAGGTTATCAGCAATGTGAATGGTTCTGGGATTGGTGGAAAGACTATGGGATGAATAGAACCGCTATGAATCCCATAGAACATGAAAAATATTGTAAAAACATGGGTAAAACCTGTATTATGCAATGTAACAGAGAATGTAATCACCCAGTCTACCATACTGTAAAGGAAATGGCCAGTACTGAATGGACAACTTACAAAACCTCTCCTTATAATAATTCTCTTGAAGAATACATGAGAGAGCACATGGAATGGCTCGTCCTTACTAAAGTACAACATCAAATCGTGCTGGGGAAGCCCATCATTGTTTGTCGGATCTACACCAAAGCATGGGACACTATGCAATATAAACAAGACCGGTTTCTAGATCTCACGATATTTTAATGTGAACCAGTCACAAGGGCTGAATTGTGACCAGTTTTCCCGTGGGCTTCACTGTTCAAAAGATTCCATAGTGTAATATTCTCCATCAAATCTTTTCTCGTGGGTTTTAGTACAAAAGCATCCACTGTGTATATAACTATTAAATATCAAACTATAGTTTCTAACTATAATTTCAAATTCGCATAATACATATATCCCACGACTTATGTTAAAACAATCTTCAAAAGTGGTAAAAGGAATGCATATTCCGTATGTATTACATGGTAAAAGGATATGGGATGGACGGAGGTGGGTTTCAATCCATGACCCCACCCCTCCTAATACAATGCCTTACCAATAAACCAAACGCAATCCTTGTTAAAAGGTGCCCATGACCATATATTTAAATGCACATTTAAAGTTTAATAGTGGGGTGGTAGGAGCTAGCCCTGCGGGCTAGCCCCCACCCCATGTGACCTCAAGCACACGTCCAAGGGCCAGCGCCATCACTAAGCATGATTAGCACCTAATCATGATTAGCATTTAATTAAACCATTTATTAAGTCGGTGGAATTTATTGCGGAGCCAACAAATCTGGAACCACCACCAAACTTGGCAGACTTAACTGGAGTCTCTCCAGATTTAGCAGAGGTTTTCTAGGAAATACTGTTTGAGCCATAACTTACTCAATTTTTGACCAAATTGAGATTAGGAAGAAGTGTTCTTAGATAACTTGGACCTTTTGAATAGATTGGTGTAGTTATCAAGAGCCATAGAGCTTTGTAAAAATAATATTTTCCACATTGAGCTAATACAGAGGCTCAAGCCATGGAAGCTAGACCAAAGAGATGTAGCCCAGGAGGGGTGAACTCCTTTATCAAAACATTGTGTTAATGTGTCTCATTGATGGTTTGCTGTAATGTACATGTTTTCTATTCATTATTCATTTTTGAAGCTATTTTGGTCATGAATGTCTTGTTTAACTTAAGAAAATTTACATGTTTGTAAGCACCAACAACTAAGGAAACCTCATCACAAAAAGAAAGAAGCAAGCACATGTTTATAAATCTGTAATTGTTATTAGTACAAAAAAACTAATTACACAAAAATAGATCAAGTTGGTATCAGAGCTCAAGGTTGAATTGATTGATTGCTTGAGTTTGTGCAATTAGGATTTTAATGGTTGCAACATTGTGTTGCTTACAAGGTTAAAGTTGTGGAGAGAAGGGAAGCTATTGGTTGAAACTCCGGAGCTAATGCCCAGAGGAAGGAGAACCACAAGACCACAATCTCCACCACCCAAAGTTCCAATTCCAGCTTCACTTGAAGCTTCTCAAGTTTTTTCCTTCAATTGAGATTGAAGAGGTACAATCAATACAAATTTCTGAGCCTAAATCCATAGCCATTATGTCTGGAGAAAGAGAGCCTGAAGGTCCCTCTTTAGAAGAGGAAGAATTCAAGAAATATTTCTATACTTTGAATGAGATGGTTAAAGTCCTCTATGAAGAGAGGAACACCAAAATGGTTGGAGAGAGTTCTAAACCTCCACATGGAGAAGGAAGCTTAGAGGATAAAAAAGATGAGAATAAAGATTTCAAAGGGAATGGTGGAAAGCCACCTCCATCTCCACCATCCTCACCATCTTCCTCATTATATCCATAATCTCACATATCGTTGTCTTCCTCTACCACTATTGAAACTGCCCATACTCATTCCAAAATCCCAGAAGGAAAAACTCCACTATTGAAATTGGACATAAAATTCAAACTTCCCATGCACAATGGAGAGGTGAATGCAGAAAGACAATTGGATATGAAAGTTGGAGGTATACTGCAGAATTCAGAACCTTCAAGAGGATGACATAAAGATCCAGTTGACTTCACTGAGGCTAGAAGGAGTTGCACTAGTTTGTGGGAAACAAAGACCCAAGAAGAAATGAGAATACATGGTAAGATATCCATCACTTGGGTTGAATTTGTTTCTGCAATTAAAAGAAAGTTTTATCCTTTAGCCTATATGCAAAAAGCCATTATAAGTTGGCAGAATTTTAGGTAGCTTAAAGGCCAAATAGTCCAAGATTATACACGGGAGTTTAGGAAAAGGGCTTTGTTATTAGGAGTGAATTTGAATTCTCAAGATACACTGCTAAAATATATTAGGGGTTTCCATTCCTATCTAAAACATATTATTCTTATGTTTAGTCCATCTAATTTAGATGAAGTATGTGTGCAAGCCACGCATCTTGAATCTAGAGGAAAGAACACTTATGAAGAGGATAGTGATAAAAAGCCACCTAAGGGTAAGGAGAAAGAGAATGGAGAAAATTGGAAAGGGAATAAAAACGCAAGTGTGAAGAAAGAACGAGAGAAAGTTATTAGTAAACATTGTTCAAAGGAGGGACATAATTAGGATAACTGCTGGAAATTGCATCCATAAATGAGACCAAATAATTTCAACAATAAAGGGAAACAGAAAACCACTGCTATCACTCAAGAAGATTTAGGTTATGAATCAGGTGATGAAAATAAAATCATTGTCATGGGAATCAAAAGAAAACAAGATATGGCAAGAACTAGTTCACAAAATTGTAACACTACTACTACTCCAGATGAAAAGAGACAAATTGAGTTATTTCATGTTAGGTTCATATCTAAACACATCAAGATTGACACACCCTTTGATAGTGGGTCAAAAGCGAATCTAATCTCTGAAGACTTATTCAACAAATTGAATCTTTAAACTATACCTCACCATAAACCATACCCTTTGGGATGGATAACAAGAGACACAAGTTTACAAGTTACAAGAAAATGTTTATTTAAGTTTGAAATCACTGCAAATTTTGTTGACAAAGTAGAGTTAGATGTGGTACCACTTGATATTTTTGGTGTGATGTTGGGTAGTCCATATTTCTATGACCAGAAATCATTATTTTACCGCCATGAAAACAAGCATCACTTGTTCAAGGATGGTGTGGAGTACATAATGAGAGCCCATCGCAAAAAGCTGAACATTTCTTTGGTTAATGCAGGGGAGGCAAAACGACTAGTGAATTCAAGTAAAAGTTTAGTACTTCTCATTTTCAAGCCAAATGATGTTATTGTTTAGGAAAATGTTGTTGCATGTAATGCAAGTTTCAATTCTAATTTAGTTGGTTCAGTTCCTCAAAGTGATGGAAGTATTTCAGGTTGTGAAAGAATCATCCTTCAAGGAGAAAGAAACTTCACATGAAATATCTTTGCAGTAAGAGGTTTCTCTTTATGATGTTCGCATGCAAATGTTGACAAAATTGCAAAGTGTAGAGACACCAATGCAATGAAAAATTTTGTTGAACAATGGGCTCATTCAATCATCCCTTACACCATGTTTTGCACCAATGATTATGGTGCCAAAGAGGAATGGTAAGTATTTCAACAAAGAGGACAAAAGGAGTAGTTTTCACCAAAGAAAAGTTGTAAAAAGAGGTCAGTGCAACAATATACATACCACCAAATAAAAATGGTTTGTATGGATTTTAATGTTGTACGTTCTTTGTAGCACTTCTACTAAATACATGTATTTGAATTATGGAAAAAAAGAGTCCTTCCTTGAAGAAATTGTCCACATGGGTGACATAAACATGTTTAGAAAGTTTTCTTATGCACATGTAATCTAAGAAGGAAAATTGTTTGATGTTTCGAAGATATCAAAGTGAAAGTTGGGTTTCACTTCTTTGATGCATTTGGGCCATGATATTGGAGGAGGTAAGTTGAAGGCAAGCCTCTTTGAGTTGGATTCCATTGTTGATTGGTCAATACCAAAGATCATCATTTTGATAAGAGGTTTGTTGGGAGTAGCCCAATGTTGGAGGAGAGTTGTTGTTGACATTTCTTCTTTCGGAGCTCCTTGGCATGCATTGTCATGTGTGTGAAAATTCTTCCAATGGGGAGGCAAACAGCAAGAGGCATGTGTTACTTCAAACCAAAAGATCAGTTGAATTCCTTGTTATGATCTTTCAAACTTGAAAGGTTCATTTGAGTTTTAGGTTTATCCAAGCAACTTCACCATCTTATTTCATTCAGAATATTTCCATGGTGTAGAGATTAAGTTGCAGCGATCCATGCACTTTCATTGAATGGATACCTATCAAATTTTTCACTTGGTTCGAAGGTACAAAAGAAGTATAAGCAGCAAGTTCATTGTTATGCCTTTTAGGCCTATTGGTTATGTAACTATTGTATTCAAGCATCATTATGTTTTACATGAAAGTTATGTTTAGAAAATTTCATACATTCAAGATGTACAATTGGCTTGAGTCATGTAAACCAAGTAGTGAAATGTGTCATCCATTTGCATTGTATTTTGTTATGTCATCTTGGTAAGAAGGATGTTGATTTTGATGGAGACATGGACAAAACTATGAGTTTCTATGAAGACTGAAAATGGTGCAACAAACAGTGCAAGATCAGCTTGAAAGTGGTAAAGACAAGTACAGGTATAAAACGGGTTCCTCAAGGCAAGTGAATGTTGATTTCTTTAGAGAGGAGTTGAAGGAAACAAATTCATCAAAACTAAATTGGATCAAGCTTAGAAAGGTGAGGGGGTTGTACCCTCATCTACTTGTTAGATAAAAGTATCTTTTGGGTTCCAAAAAGACTCTAGTGGGATGAATGATCAAGTGCTCAGTATTTAGCTCAAAATTCAAAGTTCTCATATTGGCTCGAAAATTTTATGGTTCCATCTGTCTCATCAAGACGATCGCAACACAATTTGTTTCATCAACAACAGAGTTTGGATGAAGGAGAAAATGTTTGTTGTTTGTTTTCCTAAATATCGAAAAAAATTGCAAAATGGGACAAAATGATGATATGGCAGTCCAGTCAGTAGGGGGAATCTTCTTTAGTTTTCTCCCAATGGGGCTGTGACAAGTGTCACCTCCCGATTTTCCAGTTTGTCTCAGGGAAGGTGAAATTTCCTAATTATCCTAAGTTGGAATTTGAATTTGTTTTTATTTAAATATATATTATATAT
>APFE030070379.1:4558-30695 GCA_000404065.3 Pinus taeda | reverse complement strand
CCTCTCCACCTTCATCTTCTTGTGCCAATGTTCTCCAACATTTGGTATGCCTGTTGCCACTGATATGGTTTCCAGTGTCAATGTGAAAGTGACCCCCACCAAGATAGATTGTCCTCCATGTAGGTGAAGTGCAAAGAGGCGGGCCAACTCATGATGAATTCTGACATTTGCCACCCTTTGGCAAAATTCGAAGCATGCCAAGTGCTGGAAACAAGACATAGTGAGAGGGCATGCCTCCAACTCCGTGAGGGTGTTTGGTTCATCCCTGACATGTCTGCCACTCCTAGGCCTCTGGGGAGCCTATTCTCCTAAAGCTGTATCACTGTGGGCTTCCCCCTCATAATTTGATGAAATTTCCGATGCCATTACTGTTGTTTGTACCCTGAATTTCTTTGCTTCCCGCTGAAGCCATTGAACTGATAGATTCTCTGCAAATCTGTCACCAAGGGGACAATAAAACAGGGGAGTTTAGGAGGGGAATGATGAAAAGAGGAATAGGGGTTTAAAAGAAGAAATTTATCAGGGATTTGGGAGTGTTTGAGTATGGTGTTGATGGGGTATGGTTTGGATGTTTTGAGCCATAGGAATAGAGGGGACAAATGTATATGATTACAGTGGAGCTAGGGTGATTATTAGGGGAAACTGCTACAGGGGGATTAGCTGATAGAGGTAGGGTAGAAGCATGCTTTCGCAATAAAGTCACTGTAGCAAAACCATAGCTTTCTTGACCTTCTTTATATCATCTTTGTTTTACTTTTAAAAGTTTTTCATTTGATTTCATGGTCGTCATAATAACATTCCCCTTCAAGTTTAAATGCCAATGACGAAGGTAGTTGCGCTACCTCTCCAACCTTGAGGGTCATTCATAAAATTTTTGGGAAATTTAGTCCATTTTGGGCTTATAACTCTGTGCGCCACGTGCTTTGCCCAATGTGCCGCACACCGAGTATGCGCCACACCAGTGGAAATTTTGCACTGTCGCCCGGGCTCCTAGTGCGATGTGCGCCCTGAGTGCACCACGCCACCTTGTGTATGCGCCACACATTATAAACGTCGCGCAGCTTGCTTTGAAAAACAAGGGAGGGGGTTTTAGTGGTGAATTTAGGATGATTTTCTTAGGAAACATGATGGAGGGGAGGTGAGAATGATGAGGGGTGAGGGGACAGGGGGAGGGGAGCAAAGCCTTGGTGGTATCATCACAATTTTGCAACCCCATTTACCGTTTTTCTTGGTGATCTTTTCCATGGATGGCCTTGTGATTTTGGGTACCATTGAAACATCTTATAAACACCATATCATTGACAAAATAGATGTAAAAGAGGTGTCATAAAGCCTACCTCTTGATTTGATGGGCTTCACAAAGATTTGAAACGATTTTGCCTTGTTTTTGAGCTGCTGGACTGTGTGCGTCGCGCGCTCTTCCCAGTGCACCGCGTGCCTTATATGCGCTGCGCTTGTGTATTCATTGAACGGAGGGCTAGCTGTGTATGCGTCGCACGCGGTGTATGTGCCGCGCTCCTGCTTGTGTGTTCCGCGCTTCCCAAATCATCTACCAACTCACTCAAACACTCACCAATCTCACTCTCCCACCTTTTGCAATGTCTTTCTAAGTCTCCAATGGCACAATGGCTTTGATTTGGGCTACCATATGTATTTATAGGCTTGAGAGAAAGTGGTTTGATTTTTTCCTCTTTAAAAAACCCACTTTCTAATGTTTGAGTTTGCACCATTTTATTGACTTTTACAGCACTCTATTTTTTCAATTTTTTCTTCGAAATTTTGGCTCTCTTGATGAAATTTTTGGCATTCCTTTGCGGGGATTGTGTGACTAGGCCTCCGGCTTTAACATCCATGACTGCATATGAAAATGTCAACTGTCGATTTCTGGAAAATTTTGTCATAGTTGACCTTGCTTGACTTTTCTTCAAACAGAGTTTTGAAGAAGAGTCGATGTCTCTTGAGGTGATGATGAAGCTTTCTGCACTGTAGGTATACAAGGTCTCCCTTTGGCCTACATGGCTTGTTTCTGGACATGTTTTTTCAAGGACCAAACTGATGAATTTCTAGACTCAAACCAAAAATGACTCTGTCCTGAAATAGGACCAGACCTTGCCTATCATGAATTTCATTGATTTTGGACAAAGACCTGAACCAGCATGGGCCAGACATGAGGGAAACTAACTAGCATGACTTTCTCCGTCAGGTCATGGCATGTCCCTAGCGAAATGAAACTGGAAGAGAGGAGTGGGACACCTAATCATGAAATGCATAAAGAGTTTTGATCCCTGACGGAGGACTTGACCAGGCCGACTCTAACAACATCCATAAAAGGTGAAATTGGAAATATGTTGGAAGATTTCAAGAGTGAAATGCTGCAAACCCTTGTCCTACAGATGGACACTATGCACATCAAGAGAAAGCAGGAGGAAGCAAAGAGAGGATTAGCCATTTTCTACACTAGATGCACAAGGAGGCACCTTAGGAATGAATGTCCATTAAACCTTATAGAAATCTACTTGATCTGTGCAGAAAACCACTCCACAAAAAAGTTCCCTTCTCTACCTGGACTAAAATTTGTGTCTCGGGGAATGTAAGGGGTGAATGAAAAGCTCCATTACATAAAGCAAAGGAGACCTCATGGGCCTCAATCGTACCATCAGGGCATGCAAGGGTCATCATATTCATATTACAACCCTAACCAAAACACATCCATTCCCTCTTGGGGGCCCCTTGCTCATCCCTCCTGGTCTACACCTTCTCCTTGGTCTTTTACACCTTAGTACCATTCCCAGCTGACCAACCAACTATTTCAGCCATATACTCCTCCACAGCCTTAGTGGAATGCACCGCCCTAGTGGTGGAGGCCCCCATACAACAATTCTCCAGCTTTATTACCTTCACCTCCTACTCAACCACATATTTTACACCCTGCTCCACCTAAACAACCTTAGATGACTACCCGGCCAAATCTGAGCCTGAACAATAGATAGGCACAACAAGTATACAATGGAGAGACATCCCATCCTGCTTATGCTATGGAAATTAAGGAAATAAACCTAAGGTCTGGGAGAGTACTCCTAGACAACAAACCTCCATCTCCACCTATGGAGACTGAGGAGGAAAGAGAGGAAAGTATGCCTAGAGTGCATCCACCACCCTTTCCTGAAAGATTAACTCATCCAGTCCAACCTACCCTAGAAGAAAATGAACCTCTGGGTGAATTGAAAAATCTATGTGTCAAATTTCAACTTCTCCAAGCTACTAAAGATGTACAGATTTACAACAAACTAATTAAAGAGACGTGTTTCAAACATCTAGGGAGGAAAAAAATAGACACCCCTACCATTAATGTCATTAAACAGTTGTCTGACCTAATGCTGGGGTAGGTAATTTTCCCAAAGTATTTAGACCCTGAAAGCCTTGTAGTAGATGTGCACATTAATGGCACCATTGTCCCACACACCTTGATTGATCTTGGGGTTGTCATTAATGTAATGACTAAGGACACCATGATTAAGCTAAATCTCCAGTGTTCATTAAGAAAGACCACAACAGTCTTGCAGCTTGCAGACCGTTCCACGGTAGCCCGTGAGGGAATTGTTGAGGAAGTGATGGTCTCCATTGACTCTTGGGATTACCCTGCAGAATTCCTAGTTCTCCAGTCTAAGGCAAATCTTAATGGTTATCCTCTCATACTTGGGAGGCCTTAATTAGCCAATGTCGATGCCTACATCAGTTGCAGGGCTGGAAATATGACTATAAAAAATGGGCATCTGTCCAAGCAGTTGGCCTTGTACCCTCCTGCTCAACCATATTTATAACATGATTTACCTTTATGGCTATAAAAGGAGGAAGAAGATGAAATCTACTCAACCCAACTCTATACCCTATAAGCTGCCCTGGGAGGAGCACAGCCTGATGAAGATTATTGATTGAACACATACTTCAAAATCCAACTCCCAGCACCTTGTCCTTAGAGGAAGTAGTAAGGGAAAAAAAGAGCAACCATTAGATTGATCTATGCTTAGTTGATTCAAACCCTACTCATGTCAAAACAATAGAATTCAACCCTGGGAGAACTTTTAAAATCAACCCCGCTCTTTTTGTACACCAATAAGAAGAGTCATGCAACATGCTAAGGGAACATATGGATTCCTTTGCTTGGAGTTACAAATAAATGAAGGGATTGCACCCCTCAATGTGTACTCACCACATTTATATCAAAGAAGGTTGCAAACCAGTCTGACAACCCCAAAGGAAAATGAATCCAGCTTTGAAGGATATAGTCAAAGAAGAACTACAAAAGTTGTTGGATGCAGGATTCATTTACCCTATCTAAGATAGTGAGTGGGTTTCTCCTTTGGTTTTGGTTCCAAATAAAAATGGGAAGTGGAGGATTTGTGTTGATTACAGAGAGTTAAACAAAGTAACAAAGAAGGACCATTTCCCCCTACCATTCATTAACCAAGTGTTAGATGGCTTGGCAGGGAAAATGTTTTTCTCTTTCTTAGATGGGTTCAATGGGTACAATCAAATCCAGATTAGCCCAGAGGACCAGGATAAAACCACCTTCACCTATCCTTGGGGTACTTTCGCTTATAGGGTCCTCCCCTTTGGTCTATGCAATGCCCCAGCCACTTTCCAGAGGGAAATCCTAAGTATCTTTGTTGAGTTAGTCCATGATGCAGTGGAAATTTATATGGATGATTTTACACCCTATGGATGTGATTTCCAGGAGGCTCTATCCAACTTGGATAAGGTGTTGAACAAGTGCATTGAAATGAACTTGTCCCTTAGTCTCGAAAATTGTGAGTTCTTGATGGCTATAGGGACTGTTCTAGGTCATTCAATATCCCTAAAAGGATTGCAGTTGGACCCAAATAAGATATCCATCATCCAAATGGCCCCACCTCCACAAAAAAAGAGGGATGTCAGAAGTTTTCTAGGCTTACCTAGATACTATAGGAGATTTATAAAAGACTTCAACAAGTTAGCTTCTCCTTTATTTGGGTTATTGGCCAAAGACTCCAAATTTTTATAGTCAGAAAGCTGTCAAGAGGCCTTGGACACCCTAAAGGACAAGTTGACTACTGCACCTATTGTTTGAAGCCCAAATTGGGCTCTTCTTTTCCATATACATGCTGATGCCTCTCACAAAGCCATAGGAGCAGCTCTAGGCCAGATAAATGACAAGCTATCTTATGCCATTTACTTCATTAGTAAGAATATGCCAAAAGTTGAACTAAACTACATAGTGATTGAAAAGGAGCTCCTAGTTGTTGTGCATTCATTGAACAAATTTAGGAATTACATTACAGGTTACCAAACATTTGTACATATTGACCATGCTACAATTAAATACTTGATGAATAAACCTGATGTAAATGCCTGATTATTAGATGGTTACTTTTATTGCAAAATTTGATTTAACTATTATTGATACGCCTACCAAGGAGAATGTTGTTGCATATTTTTTTTATCCAGATTGACCTTTCATTCAGGGGAGGAAGGAATGGCTGATGATTAGTTACCGAATGAGCACTTATTCGCCATTTCAGTTCTCTCTCCATGGTTTGCTGACATAGAAAATTACTTGGTGTCTGCAAAGTTTCCACCAAATTTGTCCTCCAAGGAAAAGAGCAAGATTGTGAGAAAGAGTTCCCCATTCACTTGGATTGGGGCAACCTATTCAAATTAGGCTCGGATCAAATCCTGAGAACATGTGTCATGGAGGAGGAACTCTTTGACATCCTTATGATCTATCATGATGGGCCTTGCGGAGGTCACTTTGCAGCCAAAAGAACAACATTCAAGGTACTACAAGTTGGTTATTACTGGCCCACTCTTCACCAAGATGTGAGGAGGTATACTAGTTAGTGTGATCGGTGCCAAATGATGGCGAAACCTACCCCAAGGGATGAAATGCCTCTGCAACCTCAAGTGACTTTCGAGCCATTTGACAAGTGCGGCATGAATTTCATTGGACCCATTGACCCTCCATCCAGGTAAAAGTAGTACATCATTGTGTGCACTAACTATTTAACCAAGTGGGCTGAAGCCAAGGCCATCAAAGTAGCAACAGAAGAGAAAGTGGTTGAATTCTTAATGGAAAATGTATTTTATAATTTTGGGTACCCTAGAGAATTGTTCACTGATCAAGGCAGTCAGTTTACATCTCACATGATTGAAAATTTGTTAATCCAACACAAGATCAAGCATAAAACATCCACTCCTTACCAACCACAGGCTAATGGGAAAGTGGAGGTAACCAATAGAGTGTTGGAAGGCATTCTAACCAAAGTGATTAGTAGCAATGGAAAGGATTCGGCATATATATTATTTGAGGCCGCTCGGGCCTACAATACCACCTAGAAGACCACCAATGGATTCACTTTTTATGAGCTGGTCTATGGGAAGAAAGACCTGCTATCCATTGAATTTGAATTCAACACCTTAAGAATGGCAGCACAACTGGATCTAGATCTCACTAGGGCACAAAAAGAAATATTGCTCCAGCTGAATGGGCTAGATGAATTTAGGATGTAGGCCCTCCTACACACATAGGTGACTCAAGTTCAAAGGAAGATTTGGCATGAAAAGAACATAAAGGATAGACAGTTTCAAGAAGGTGATTGGGATTTTTTATATGATTCCAGATACAATGATTTTAAAGGCAAAGTAAGGACTAGATGGTTAGGGCCTTATGTCATAGAAAAATGTCATGATAATGGTTCAGTACAAATAAGAACCATTGATGTAGAGGCTATCCATTTACTTGTCAATGGGTATAGATTGAAAGTCTACAAGAAACCCTTGTCAAGGCAAGAATTCATCAATGGCATCAACAAGATAGTGATGGTGGTGGAGCAAGTCTTAGCTTCCACCCCATCAAGTCCATAAAAAAAGAAGAAGAAAAAATAATAAGACTCAGGTGAAAACCTCCATGACGCACCTGAGTCCCCCTGTTAGGTTGAAAACCTCTTGAGGAAACCCAATGATGTTGATAAAAGAAAAATAAAAAGATCTATGGGAGAAAACATCTTTTGAGGAACCCAAGGTAGGCAACTAGGATGAAAACCTCCTTGGAGGTAGACTAGTTGTTTTCAAAAAAAGAGAAAAGAGAAAATAAAAAATATATAAAGGAAGAAAAGAAAAAATTTGGAAATATTGCTTGCAGGACAACAAGAGGAGGATCAGCACAGCTTGAAAAGAATAGAAGATCCTACAAAATTCATATTGCAATCCCTCCATCTCATATGCTTCATTATTTCATCCATTCTTCCATTTACGAATTCCTCCAACTCAGTTTATACAGCATTTGTGTTTTCTACAGGATTCCCTGAAAACCTACATGAGTTTCCTGTAGGAATTACAGTGGCTTTGAAAACCCAAGAAAAGTGACCCCAAAGCAAGGGTATGACAAGCTTGTGTCAAAAAAAAAATTATTCGCTCCACCACATCATCACCATGCCTTTTGGTGAGCACCAGTATTGTAGCAATAATGCTGCAACTCTTCGACTTCCTACTTTACTTTTATCAACCCGGTAGTTCATAACAAACTTGGAAGCGACGGTGTTGTATGCACAAGTACCAGTTCTTACTGCAGGCTGTCACTTGGTCAGCTGGTGCAAGATCACTAGGACGTCAAGCCAACTTCTATGAATTCCAGAAGAAGCCTTATATGTGATGAAAGAAAGGAAAGCTTACTCTACAGAGGCTATTCTACTTATAGAAAGAGAAAGAAGACTGAAATGTGAAGTAAACATAGCAAAGCCTAATTTACCGACTAACCATACTTTTGCAACAAGAGGTGAAAATCTAGGAAAGGAGTGCCATTACCTACTAAGGAAGCAGACTACACCTATTTTTTTGGATTTTTATATATTTTATGTGAAATTGTTATGCATGTGATTTATTTGTTTGTGAATGTGGTAGTGATTAGGTGGCGATGGAGGGAGACTTTGGGATTTTCAGAGGTGTAGGAAGGTGTGGAGGGGTCCTAGGAGGCCTCTAGTAACCTTCTGGAGGCTTTTCCTGCAATCAGACTTCAAAAATCCACTTACAGGAAATTCTACAGGAGGTTGTAGGGGATCTACAGGAGGATCTACAGGAGGGTGCCGAGGGCTGTTTTAGAGGTTTTAAAGGTGAAACAAATGGTGGGAAACGGTATTTGAAGACTAGAGGGATGTGTTAAGGTGTCTGAAGTTCATCAAGGATGATTAGGAAAGAAAATGATAGTTGGATTTGTTTAAGAGTCGAGAGGAAAGTTTATGAGAAGAGTGCAGAAAATTAGGGTAGATTTACGAAGAGCTGTGAATGACCTATGAAACATGTAGCAAAAGAGATGGTGATGGCTGCTTTATTGACTTATTATGAGAAAAGATGTACTATAAGATAGCTACAAATCAAATTCTGAAACTGAGAGAGAAAAGAACTAGCCGCACCAAAAAATGGAACTATATCTCATGTTAACCTAAATTCTGATCTAGGAAAATAAAACGCTAAACAATGCTATATGGAAAGGAAAGAATGCGAAGAGATTTATTGTAGAAACAGAAATGAGCATGGAAAAATGGATCTAAAGAAAATCATTAACCTCTAAATCAAATTGTAACACTAGAAATTTCATGGAGGAAGCAAAACTATGTTTTTATGGCAGCAAGCAGATCTTGACCTCAGTTCATGGTCCCAAAGGGAGGAAAGGAGGTCAAGGCTTTGTTGATGGCCTTTTTGTATCTTTCTCTTATCGCTATTTAACCTACTCATCAAACTAAAATGGAAACAACTATGTAAATCACCAAAAAGCATCCTATTTTACTAAGGAAGAAATCTATCTAACAGCAACTAATTCATGAATTGCAACAAGACATATAAATACAAAACAAGAGGTGTTGGGAAACTTGGGTTGGGCCCTAACCCAAGAGCTTCAGCCCTATGAAAGAACTCAGTGTTGGCTCAGAAAATATATCGTCTCCATTATCAAAATAATAGTCACATTACATAACACTATTCACAAAAGTAAGCTTGAAATGAGCTAAGCAAAAGCTGGAAGAAAAGTCCGAAAATTTGACTAACATCCAACACCCTGCTTAGGCCCTAGGCCTCTCTATTTATACAATTGGAGCTTCCAAAAACTCCCTTAAAAATAGGGAGGCTAGGCTCCGAGGACTTGAGATAGACAGTAGTTAACATGCACTTGCTCGGCTGCCTCTTTGATACATTGATGTGGCTACTTGTGCTCTGAGCTTTCTGAAGGATGATTCAAAGTAGGGGGTCATCAATGACGGGACACCCTCCTATAAATCATCTATGTTGTCATACTCACATATTGGCTTCCAAATTCTCATTAAACCTTTGACTTTGTCTCAAAATTGACCAAAAATATGCATAAAGCACACATTAGACTTCATGGCATAATGACTAACCCAGCTCACTCTATCTACATAAATATAATAAAAAACATGCAATAAACTAATGAGATTGGTGGATTAAGATAAGTTAGGAGGAAAAATGAGCCCATATAATTACCCATTTATGGGGCTCATCATCACCCCCCTACTGAATGTGTTGCTCATCCTCTGAGCAACTAGTCTATCTCCTCATCTTTGATGGTCCTGATGGACTCCCTGACATCTCATGCTTCTGATGTGAGATCCTCTTCCTTATCATGGAATCCTGCCTTTTTTTCCACCTCTTCCCACTACTATTGTTCTTCTTCCTCTTTTACACCTTCCAGTAGGCCTAACAGCTATGGAGGACTCAATTTGAGGCCAATCCAATTGGCCTTCAAACTCAACATAGAGTGCTTGTATAGTGGCACTCTCCTTAATGCTTCTTTCATCCTTGTTTGGGAGTGATACTCCCTGATTTCAAAACTGTGTGGGAGAGTGTTCCACCTCCTCATACAAGCATGAATACAGTCTTCCCCAAGTAATCTCTCCATGTTTTCAAAATGTGCAATGGCCTGGGCCTGCTCATTGATATACTTAGGGGCACTTTGAGGATTATTTGCAAGCAGCTAGTGGACACTGATGAGAGGCATGGGGTCTGCTGGCTCATCTCGGATCATTAAGGGTTCATTTTTCTCTTTTTCCATCAACTTTTTGATTTCTTCCACCCTTTTCTCCTCATGATTCATCCATGATGCCATGGCTATCAGCGGCAAGTCCCCTAGCCTAGCATTGTGGTCCCATAGGTTCATATCAGTGAGGGCCAAGTTATGCAAATAAAACTTTGCTATCTTTGCCTTGTCTTCTACTGAACTTTGGTCACATAGGTCTGTAAACTACCTATAATCTTGAAAAGGCATGGTGCCTCTCTGTGCCAAGGTCTTGATCTGAAACTGTAGCCACTGGTCTTTGAGGTATACTCCATATGATTTTGCTAGTTGCCTGCACTATAGTGCCTCCATAGACCAGCTGGCCATGCATGCCAATTGTGTGTCCTTTTCTTGCAGCTGTTTTCTTAACATTTCATTTTTTACTTCCAAATGAGATCTTCTTATTGCTTCTGTATGTCTTACAGTGCTCAATTCCTTACCCATTTCTCTCAGCTTGTTCTCCATGTGGCCAATGTCTTCCACCCCTTTGGACTTGGAAAATTTCATCCATCTATGGCTCCTTACTCTTTCTTTTTCCAGCTCAAAGAAAAGTGGGACTGCAAACTTTTGTGGGATGATTTCCCCCCCTCAAGAAGATTGTAATAAGAGAAAAACTAGGCTGGGGGCCAGTTTCTAGAATCTTTGTTGTTTCATCCTTCCCCCTGGTCTACTTTTTTACCATTTTCTCAAGTTTCTCAGTCTCTTGTAGCTTTGTTAGGGTCTTCTGTATAGCAATCTATGCCTCCTGTAGGATTGTTTTTGAGTCTTGTAGTTTTATTCTTTCCTTCCAAGTGGAAGATCTAGGACTTCCTCTCATAAGTAATGGGGGTTTTGGATGGAGATTCTTCCCTTTTGACAGTAGGGGAATCTTCAATTATGATAGGCTCTTTTGAGGATGGTTGTGGCTTCCCTATTTTTATTCTTGTGCTTTTTTGAGCCCTGAAATGCATTGATGGTGGTCGTTTCCTCTTTTGTTTGGGTTATCTAGGGTGTTGAGGGCAGTAAGAATAGTTGCTACTTCCCTTTCTAGTCTTAGGAGACACTTTTGTCTTATTTTCTCCTTTTTCCCCTTATTTTTTCTTCTCTACCTCTGCTAGCTTTGTTTCCTCTAGCTCTGTTTTGGTTTCCTTCTCACCTTGTTTAGTATCTACCTTCTCTGCTTTAGTCTTTTTCTTCTCTGGTTTAGTCTTTTTCTCTTGTGTCCTAGGTTCCTTATTCTCTGCTTTGGTCTTTTCCTCCTCTATTTTAGTCTCTTGCTTCCCTATTTTAGGTTCTTCCTTCTCTGTTTTGGTTTCCTCCTCATTTCCCCTTTTGGTTCTTCCTCCTCACTTTCAGAAGGACTAAGGTCCTATGTGAGGGATTTTATATCATCTTCTCCTATCATATTTCTGAAGATCTCCTAGGCTATGGGGATTGTGAAGGTGTGGAGGGCTTCTTTCACCAACGGCTTAATTAGTCCATGGTGAGCCAATTGATCTGGACCTCCTACCTTCAATTTAATGCTAGAATCTATAAGGGACTGTAGGAGAAAATATGGAATGCTAAGTTTTTGGGGTGTGGGAATATCCATGCCATATCTCAGCTCATGCAGAAGTCTGAAATGGTAACCATAAACTATGTTATACCTCCCTTCACAGGAAATGTACTTGATAATTTGATAACTAAACCCATCCCAAAGGTAATGTATGCTTATTCTTCTGATGCCAATTTTTTCCTCTACAGGATGCTCATTTGGTTGGAAGAAGTTTTTCTTGGCAACTTGACCCTGTGGCTTTTCTTCTTTGCTCCAGGGTAGTGCAAGTGGAAGACTGGTAACCCTACTGATAAACTCTTGGGTGATTACCATGGTGAGACCTCTGAAAGTAACAGTGGCATGAGTCTTTGAGTGGGGTACCAAGGAGAGGGAAAACTCCTGAGTCACTTCTTCATCATACCCTCGAAGTGTTTTGAAAAATGGCATCCAATTGGCTTAGGTAAAAATGGCTACTACCTCAGGATGTTCATGGAGCCTGACTGAATTTAGGGGTTGCTTCCTCATGAATCCCCCTGTCATTATGCTTATAATCTTTTGGAGTACCTCAGGTGGAGAAGGAGACAACAAATTTTTTTTGCAAAGACAGGAAATAGAGAAAAAGACTGTGTTTTTCTGTAAGAAACAGGTAGACTTTTTTATTGCAATTCCTCTTCTTTTTCAGGCTTAATTGTTCCCTAAAATTGCATCACTCCTTGTATATATGAATATCCAAGGTGGGTTTGTATAGAGCCTACCTCTTCAAGCCTGAATTTCAGCGAAAATCCTGTGTTCTCTTCTGTAAAACTGCTTACTGGCCCTCCTGTAGAAACACTGTAGGTTCTCCTATAGAACCTATTAGGCTCTTATAAAACCCAATAATGCTCCTGTAGAACCTAATAAAAGGAGGAGGACTGAAAAAGACAGAGAATGGTGGCTTCCAGGCTATGGAGGTGGTATGGAGATTTCTGCAGCTGTGGGGACAATGATAAAATCGAAACAAAGGTGGTGAATGAGTCTGACGAAGAGTACTTATGTTTACTGGAGATATTTCCTGCGATGACGTGAAGTGGCAAAAAGGGTACGCTGTCATTATTCGGACCATTGGTCCCCATGGCTATGTCATCATGAGTCTTCATGCCTTCTACCCGCAATCACTTCCCATCATTTGCGTTGGAGTTTAAACATCCACCACTACCTGTCTTTTAGATTTTTCGTGAGTTGACTAGACACGTGTCTTTTGGATCTCCGGATGAGTGCAGTCGAACTGGATGAGGGTGGCCAATTAACTGGCCACCTTTCTAGTTTAATCCTAAACATCTCATTTGTTCATGCAGTTTTCGAATTATATAGATGCAATAGAGGAGAGAGTTAGACACTTACTTGTAGGTCAAATGCTCATGCTACAGTGCTGTCAGGTTCTGTTGTTGCTACATGCTCGGATTTCAATGTTGCATGCATGTATCCCTTCTGCTATATGTTTTTTTCTTCTTGATATGTGCTTGTTTGCTTTGTACAGGTGCCCTTTAGCTGAATCTTGCTTCTAACATCCCCTACATTCCTGTGGTTGCACCTATTTTGCTAGTGGAGCTTGATTTTAAGGGGATCAGCTGCTACAGGAAATCCTACAGGAGCTCCTATAGCTGCTTCTCCCTATAAAATTTTTAGATGATGCTTGTGTTGGGAGCTGCGAGGATGCTACTAAAGATTCTAATGGCAATAGATAGGGATTTGGTAAGCTGCAAGTGATTTGTGGAGGTGTTGTTCTTTTTATTTCCTTTTTTTTTTTTTAAAACTGTTGTTGTTTTTTTTTTTTTTTGCAAGAAGGAAAGAAATCAATGGAGATGAGGTGGTGCAGGTGTGGGATGGAGGGTTAGGATGGTGGATAGTTGTAGGATGGCCTACATGCCCTCTAGGAAAATCCCCAGCTCCTCAAACTGTTTTTAAAATCTATTTCGGGTCTTTGTGATTTCTACAGAAGCCTCCTGTAGAACACACAAGGTCTCCTATAGGATGCACAATCTTTAGAAAAAACACAGAGAGGTGGAGAAAAAAAGTCAGAAATGATGGAGAAGAGTATAGAGGATGTGTAATAGGCTTTGTGGCATGTCTCCTTGCTTCTTGTGGTCCATCTGTAACCTATAATGCATTTTAAAAGTCAATTTTCTCTTCCTTTTCTCTCTGTTTTTCTTTTGTTGAAAAGACAACTAGGGCGCCTATAGGAGGTTATCACCCTACTTGCCTACCCTAGGCACCTCCAAGGGGGGTTTTCACCCAGGGATCTTATTCTCTCTCCCATTTTTTGTTTTTGTCATCACTAGGCTGCCTCAAAAGAGGTTTTCAACCCAATGATGGGACTCAAGCGCCTCGTAGAGGTTTTCAATTGAGTCCTTATTAGTTTTCTTTTTTCTCAGTGAGTGGGTGGAGTGGAGGCTGAGATATGCTCCACTACTAGCACTATCTTATTCATATCTTCAATGAACTCTCACTTGGAGAGGATCTTCTTATAAATTTTCAACCTATGCCCATTGACAAGCATGGGGATGGCTTCCTCATCAATAGTTCTTATCAGAACTGAACCATTGTCATTGCATTTTTCTACACTGTAGGGCCCCAACCATCTTGTCCTCAGGTTGCCTTTGAAATCTTTATACCTTGAGTCATAGAGCAGCGCCCAATCTCCTTCTTCGAATTGCTTCTCCTTGACATTTTTGTCATGCCATATCTTCCTTTGAAGCTGGACTATCTCTGTGTGGAGAAGGGCATGTAATCTTTGTTCATCCAATCCATTGAGCTGGAGTAACCTTTCCCTTTGTGCATGGCTAAGGTCTAGGTCCAGCTGAGCTGCCATCCTTAGTGTATTGTATTCAAATTCTATTGACAGCAAAGCCTTCTTCCCATAGACCAGTTCATAGGGTGTGAACCCAGTGGTGGTCTTCCATGTGGTGTTGTAGGCCCAGGTGGCCTCAACCAATCGATCTGCCCAATATTTTCTGTTGCTATTCACTACCTTGGTCAGAATTCCTTCCAAAGCTCTATTAGTGACTTCCACCTGTCCATTGGCTTGTGGATGGTAAGGGGTGGAAGTCATGTGCTTGATTTTATGATGTGTAAGCATGTCTTCAATCAAATTGGAAGTGAAATGACTACCTTGATCTGTAACGAGTTCTCTTGGATACCCAAACTTATAGAAGATGTTCTCTCTTAAAAACTTAGCTACTTTTTCTTCTGTTGTTGCCTTGATTGCCTTTGTCTCTACCCATTTTGTTAGATTATCGTTGCACACAATAATGTATTGTTTTTGTTTTGAGGAACGGTTGATAGGACCCACAAAGTCCATGGCCCACTTCTCAAATGGCTCAAAATTCACTTGAGGTTGCATGGGCATCTCATCCTTTGGAGTAGGTTTCCCCATCCTTTGGCACCAATCACATTGGCTGATATATCTCTTCACATCTTGATGAAGAGTGGGCCAATAGTAACTTGCTTGTGGAATTTGGAAGGCAGACCTCTTTGCTGCAAAATGCCCTCCACAAGGCTTGTCATGATAGGTTAGGAGAATGTCAAAAGCTTCCTCGTCCCTGACGCATATTCTCAAGATCTGATCTAGGCCGTGTTTGAAGAGATTGCCCCCAATCCAAGTGAAAGGGGCACTTTTCCTCACGACCTTTCTCTTCTCTTTTGAGGACAAGTGTGGTGGGAACTTTGCTGAAACCAAGTAATTTGTTATATCAGCAAACCATGGAGAGAGTACTGAGATAGCAAATAGGTGCTCATCTGGCATTTGATCATCCACCATTCCTTCCTCCCCTGCAGGCAAATCCACTCTAGAAAAAAAGTCAACAACAACATTTTCTTTATCAGTCTTATCAACAATGGTTAAATCAAACTGCTGCAGTAAAAGCAACCATCTAATAATGTGAGCATTTACATCTGGTTTATTCATTAAATACCTAATTGCAGCATGGTCGGTGTGTACAAAGGTTTGATAACCTGTGATGTAATGTTTGAACTTATTTAAGGAATGCACTATAGCTAGGAGTTCCTTCTCGATGACTGGGTATTTTAACTTTGCCTTGGACAAATTTTTAATTACAAAGTATATGGCATAAGGTAACTTTTCATCGATCTGCCCCAAGGTTGATCCTATTGCTTTGTTTGAGGCATCTGTGTGAATGTGGAAAGGTAGGGTCCAGTTTGGGCCTCTCAAAATTGGCGCAGCCACAAGTTTACTTTTCAAGGTATCTAGGGCTTCTTGATAGTTGTCAGTCCATGTGAAATCAACATCTTTTCCCAAAAGGCCAAACAATGGAGAGGCTAACTTACTGAAATATCTAATGAATCTTCTGCAATATCTCGCCAAACCTAGGAAACTTTGGACATCTCTCACATTTTGAGGAGGTGGGACCCTTCGGATGATGGCAATTTTTTTGGGGTCCACTTGAAATCCTTGTTGAGATATTGCATGACCTAGAAAAGTCCCTTCAGTCATCAAGAATTTGCATTTTTCTAGACTGAGGGATAGGTTCATTTCAATACACTTGTCCAAAACTTTTCCTAGGTTAGATAAAGCTTCCTGGAAGTTAGAACCATAAGGAGTAAAATCATCCATATATATTTCCACTACATCATGAACCAGTTCAAAAAATATACTCAATACTGCTCTCTGGAAAGTGGTGGGATCATTGCACAACCCAAAAGGAATGACCTGATATGCAAAGGTACCCCAAGGACAAGTGAAGGTGGTCTTATCTTGGTCTTTCGGGTTGATTTGAATCTAATTGTACTTGCTAACCCCATCCAGGAAGGAGAAAAACTTTTTGCCTGCGAGACCATCTAACACTTGATCTATGAAAGGAAAAGAAAAATGGTCCTTTTTGGTGGCCTTGTTCAGTTCTCGATAATTGATACAGATTCTCCACTTAGCATTTTTCTTTGGCACTAGCACCAAAGGACAGACCCATTCACCGTCGGAGATGGGGTAGATGAATCCTACATCTACTAACTTTTGCAATTGTTCCTTAGCAATGTCCTTAAGGGCTGGATTCAACCTCCTTTGAGGTTGATTGACTAGCTTGCAGTCTTCCTTAATGTATATGTGATGAGTACAAACTGAAGGGTGCACTCCCTTCATCTCCTTATAGCTCCAGGCGAAGGCATATAAATGTTTTCTCAATAAGCTACACAGTTCCTTCTCCTAGGAGGTGAATAGGGATGAGTTGATTTTCAAGGTTTTTTCTAGGCCGAACTCTATATTCTTAACACACAGAGAGGTTGGGTTGGCCGCACAGAGATCAGTTAAGGGATTGTCTTAGGTGTCTTTCACTAGATCTTCTAATGGAAAAATGCTAGGGGGTGGATTCTGAATTAGATTTTCAATGATATCATCCTCATTTTGTGATTTCCCCCTCATAACAGTTTCTACTGCACACAGTGGTGAAGAATAGACTTCATCCTTATCCTCCTCCTCCAACCAGAGAGGTAGATCATGTTCTAGCAAGGGTTGGGCAAGAGGGTATAGGATTAGCTGCTTGGACATATGACCATTCTCGATTGTCATGTTCCCAGCTTGACAGCTGATGTAGGCATCTGTAGTAGCCAACCAGGGTCTTCCTAGGATGAGAGGATACCCAATGAGCTTTGCTTTCGGTTGGAGAACTAAGAAATCAATAGGGTACTACCAAGAACCAATGGAGACAATCACTTCCTCCACAATCCCCTCAAGGGTCATGGTGGAGCCGTCTGGTAGCTGTAGTACGGTCGTGGTCTTTCTCAAGGAGACCTAGAGTTTGAGCTTGAGCATGGTGTCCTTGGTCATCACATTAATGGCATCCCCTAGATCAATCAGGGTATGGGAATCATGGTGCCATGGATGTGGACATCAACTATTGGGCTTCCAGGGTTTAGATACTTCGGACATATTACCTGCTCCAACATCAGGTTGGATAGTTGTCCTATGTCATTCATGGTTGGGGCATCTCTCTTACGCCTTCCTGGATGCCTAAAGCACTTCTCTTTGATCATCTTATTATATATGGGCACATCCTTCATGGCTTGGAGAAGTGGTAACTTAACACATAACTATTTCAATTCTCCCAGAAGTTCAGTTTCTTTTGGGGTGGGCTGTGTTATCCTAGATAATCTCTTACGAAAGGGTGGAATTGCTTTTAGTTCACTTTCCTCTTTATCTTCCTCAACCTCCTAAGGGGGAGGTTGGCTATCTGGGAGAACCTTCCTAGATCGTAGGTTAATCTCCTGAATCTCCATAGCATAGGTTGGGCATGATGGTTCCCCACTGTATACTTGCTGAGCTTGTCTGTTGTTCAGGTTCGGGATCAGTTGACCAGGCATTTGGGATTGCCTTGGTGGAGCAGGAGGTAATGGTTGCGGTTGAGCAGGTGGTGGAGGCAAAAGAGTGGGAGGAGAGTTGTACTGGGGCCTCCACACCTAATGAGATGCATTCCACTAAGGTTGTGGCTGAGTATAGGAGTGGAATGAATGAGCGGTTGGTTGGGCATGATATTGAGATGGGTATGACCAAGGAGGAGGTGTGGACCAGGAAGGAAGAGCAGGGGGACCCCAAAGAAGGTATGGAATTTGCTTGATTGGGGTTGTAGTATGCCTGAGAAGTCCCTTGCATTCCCTGCTAGTATGATCTAGGTCCATGCGGTCTTCTTTGGTTCATGAAATAGAGTGGTTCAATGGCTCTTTCAGCCCCTTGGTATACAATTTTAAGTGCGGGTAAGGAAGGGCACTTATCTATAGAAGTATCTTCTTCATAGACTAAACAAACCTCTATAGAGTTCAATGGACATTCATTCCTAGGATGCCTTCCAGTGCACCTAGGACAAAAAATGGCCAAAGCCCTCTCTGCTTCCTCTTGTTTCCTTTTGATATGCAAGGCATCCATTTGCATGGCAAGAGTCTACAACATCTCACTCTTGAAGTCTTCCAGCATGTTTCCAAGTTCACCTTTAAGGGATGAATTGGATGAGAAGGTACTAGCTGTGGGTTGACCCCCCCTACCTCTCTTTTTGGCTGCCCTAGAATGGTTTCTAAAAATAGCCTTTATGTCTTCATAAGGTAGCTAGTAGATGTCTCCCCTAGCTAGTAAATGGAGGGTGTCTAGAAGGTCTTCTGGAATTCCTCTAAGCAGGACCACCTTCATAGATTTGGGGTCAAGTGTGCACCTAGCCCTTTTATAACTAAGTTGGAACCTTTCTTCATAATATTCCAAGGATTCATCACTTCCCATGGTCATTCGGAAGATTTCTTCCTTGGTATCTTTTGACCTATAGTAGTCTTAATATTTGTTATTAAAGGCTTGTTGCATTTGAGCCCAAGTTGTGATGTTGTTGCCAGGTAACCCCATGAACCAGCATAATGTTGCATCCTTGAGGGTAGAGGGAAATAGTTTCAACTTCTGCTCATCTTCTGCATAGTCATAGGTTTGACAAATAACAACAAACTCGAACAGGAAGGTGTCAGGATCTTCTGTAGTCAATCCATGGAAGTAAAGTAAGGCTGAAGGGCTTATGTTATTCATTTTAGTGTCCCCTTTGGTCTCTCGGATGGGAAATGTACCCTCTGCTCTTTCTCCATTCCCCCTAGCATTTTTGTTTTCAACCATTGTCTCAGGAGGGATGTTTTCTTCCTCTTCTTCTCTTATAGGCTCTTCAAATATATCTGGTTGTTCACCTAAATGTTCTTTTGCATCACTACCACCGAAGAAGAGAGAAGGGTGGCCTTGTGATGTGGTGGGGGTGTTGGGTAAGAATTTCCCTGAATTATCTATGTTCCTATGAGGCATGAAAGGAAATCTATTTTTGGGTGATTTTTGTTTTTTTCTGCTTGTACCTACAAAATTGAAATTGATTGAACAAACAAACTGCACTACTGAAATGAACTTGCTAAAAGGAAATTGCAGAATTGAAATGAAAGCAAGGAAATGACTAATCTGGAATGAAAATTGCAGAATTGAAAGGACTAATCTACTTTTGCTAAAATGGAAATTGCAGAATTGAAAGGACTAATCTACTTTTGTTGAAATGGAAATTGCAGAATTGAAATGAAAGCAAGGAAATGCAGAAATTTGAAAGAAACAACTACTCTACTTTTGTTGAAATGAACGACTTAGTAGAATGTTGTAGTAGAAAATAGAAGAAAAGCAGTAATCACAAAATACTCTGATGCTTCCCCAGAAACGGCACTAAAAAGTGGTGAGCACCAGTATTGCAGCGATAATGTTGTAGCTCCTAGGCTACCTACTTTACTTTTATCAACCCGGTAGTTCGTAACAAACTTGGGAGCAATGGTGCTATATGCACAAGTACCAGTTCTTACTGCAAGTTGTCACTTGGTCAGCTGGCACAAGATCACTAGGAGCTCAAGCCAACTTCTATGAATTCCAAAAGAAACTTTATATGTGATGAAAGAAAGGAAAGCTTACTCTACAGAGGCTATTCTACTTGCAGAAAGAGAAAGAAGACTGAAATGTGAAGTAAACCTAGCAAACCCTAATTTACAGAATAACCCTACTTTTGCAACAAGAGAGGTGAAAATCTAGGAAAGGAGTGCCATTACCTACTGAGGAAGTAGACTACACCTATTCAAGTTATTTCTAGAAGGAAAAAAAAAAAAAAATTGGATTTTTATGTATTTTATGTGAAATTGTTATGCATGTGATTTATTTGTTTGTGTATGTGGCAGTGATTAGGTGGCGATGGAGCGTTACTTTGGGATTTTCAGAGGTGTAGGAAGGTGTGGAGGGGTCCTAGGAGGCCTCTGGTAACCTTCTGGAGGCTTTCCCTGCAATCGAACTTCAAAAAACCACTTACAGGAAATTCTACAGGAGGCTGCAGGGTATCTACAGGAGGATCTATAGGAGGATCTACATGAGCGTGCTGAGGGCTTTTTTATAGGTTTTAAAGGTGAAAAAAATGGTGGGAAAGGATAGCTGAAGACTAGAGGGATGTGTTAAGGTGTCTGAATTTCATCAAGGATGATTAGGAAAGAAAATGATAGTTGGATTTGTTCAAGAGTCGAGAGGAAAGTTTATGAGAAGAGTGCAGAAAATTAGGGCAGATTTGGAAAGATCTATGAATGACCTATGAAACATGTAGCAAAAGAGATGGTGATGGCTGCTTTATTAACTTATTATGAGTAGAGATATACTATAAGAGAGCTGGAAATCAAATTCTGAAACTAAGCGAGAAAAGAACTAGTTGCACCAAAAAACAGAACTATATCTCATGTTAACCTAAATTATGATCTAGGAAAATAAAATGCTAAATAGTGCTATATGGAAAGGAAAGCATGGGAAGATATTTATTGCAAAAATAGAAATGAGCATGGCAAAATGGATCTTAAGCAAAGCATTAACCTCTAAATCAAATTGTAACACTAGAAATTGCATGGAGGAAGGAAAACTGCGTTTTTATGGCAGCAAGCAGATCTTGACCTTAGTTCATGGTCCCAAAGGGAGGAAAGGAGGTCAATGCTCTGTTTATGGCCTTTCTTTATCTCTCTTATTACTATTTACCCTACTCAACAAACTGAAATGGAAACAACTATGTAAATCACCAAAAAGCAACCTATTTTACTAAGGAAGAAATCTATCTAACAACAACGAATTCATGAACTGCAACAAGACATATAAATACAAAACAAGAGGTGTTGGGTAGCTTAGGTTGGGCCCTAACCCAAGAGCTTCAGCCCTCTGAAATAAGTCAGTGGTGGCTCAGAAAATATTTCATCTCCATTATCAAAATAATAGTCACATTACATAAATTTGTTCAAAAAAGTAAGCTCGAAATGAGCTGAGCAAGAGCTACAACAAAAGTGAAAAAAATTGACTAACATCCAAAAAACTACTGAGGCCCTAGGCCTCTCTATTTATACAACTAGAGCTTCCAATAGCTCCCTTAAAATTAGGGAGGCTTGGCTCCCAGGACTTGAGATAGACAACAGTTAACATGCACTTGCTGGGTTGGCTCTTTGATGCATTGATGTGGCTGCTTGTGCTCCAAGATTTCTAAAGGAGGATTCAAAGTAGGGGGTCATCAATGAGGGGGACACCCTCCTATAAATCCTCTCCCTTATCTTCCTCAAATATTGGCTGCCAAATGCTCATTAAAACTTTGACTTTGTCTCAAAATTGACCAAAAATCTGCATAAAGCACACATTAGACTTCATGGCATAATGGCTAACCCAACTCACTCTATCATCATAAATATAATAAAAAACATGTAATAAACTAATGAGAATGGTGGATTAAGCTAAGTTAGGAGGCCAAATGAGCCCATATAATTACCCATTTATGGGGCTCATCACCTTTCATCACCATGTTGTTACCGGGAATAGTGTCCACTCGGAGCTGCTATTCCCACTAAGACTGGTAGCTATCTTAGAAACAAACAAGTAAAGTCTACTTTCGCTTTCCTTTATGAAAATAGATAAGAGTGGAACAAAGGACACCAACGTTAGTCTTGTGCTTGGTTCCCTTGCTTGATTCCTCTCCTTCCTGATAGATCTTTGCCACTTCTTCTTCATCTGCCCAGATTCAAAGAGCACCTGTAGAATCAAAGCAACATACTACTATCGAAGAACAGAGATCTATATTCATAAATAACAAAGGACCAGATATGTGTTAACCATACAAATGCATATATAATCAAACATACAAGAATATGGAGGAAAACTTGAATAGCTTTATTAATATCAAGAAAAGTAAGAGGATTACAACCAATAGTTCTGACCCAGCATCATCCTCTAGCAAGAAAGCCCTTCTTCACCTAAAGTAAAGCTTAGATCACCCAACACTATGAAGTTACACCAGAAAAAAAAATAGCACTTCTCTACAAGATACAAGATTCCAGCCTCTGGATCTCTGTGATGAGGGATCCATATATAAATGATTGTAGGGGGTGAGTCATCTTCTGGGGTCTTCATTAGTGTCTTCTCTCCAATAGTTATTGATTCCACTTGGAGACTGATGATCTCTTACTCATCCTTGGTCGAAAACAGAGAGGCAAGTGTTAGAGGGGAAGCTTCTAGAAGATTCCATGATCTTCCACCTCACAAACTGTCTCTGCCATTTGTCCATTCTCGCCCATCGCACCCTACAGAGGGTCCATTCAGTATGCATCACACCCTTTACACTGGGAAGGTGATATGCATCGCACCCTCTGCACTGGGTATTCAGTATGGTCCAGTTTTGACCATTTCTAAGCAGTTTTTAGTGGAGAACTTCTGGGAGATGAGGTAATCAGCTGACCTTGTTCCTTTAGGCAGTGAAGCAACACTTTTAGGGACTTAGGAGCCCTCAGTTTATGGACATTTATGATTCGGGTTGAAGTGCCCAAAAATGTCTATAACAGTTGCCCCCTAAAGCATGAGGTCGTTAATCTTTTGATGTCAGGTGAAATGCTTTACCATGAGGATCTGAAGTTTTTTCGAGCTGGGAGGAAGCCTGTAATAAGATACAATACAATACATTATCTTCACAACATTTTTCATGATCTAGCTGAGGTGGGCATTCCCATGCTCAGCTTTATAAATTCATTTTCATGTACATAGGATAGACAACCGTCTGTTTGGTAGACTGATGATTCAGACTCATCATCCTTTGATTTAGATGATCATCTGTTTGGCAATGATGTACATTTGATGTCTTTATATAAATGAATATATCGCAGCCCGGATGGATGAAACTAGATCTGGGGTCTTCAAAACTCGTTCAATCTTCACTCGGAGTACAAGTCGATCCATGTGAAAAATGTTCTGGAGTCGAACATGGAAAGACATCGCCTGATTACCAGCCAATGATGTAAGTTGTTAACAGTGGCGAGAGGAATCACCAATAATGACAATGACCCTCAAGGTACTACAGTAAAATTCGCGTGGTGTGAAAAAGGACTTGGCATTGAACACCACGTAAAATCTCTCGGTCGAAGGCCATTAATGTAAAACTGTCGCCGAAAGTGAGAAACTTGCCATTGAGGCATGCAAGCTTCAAAGTACTGAAAGGGTTGTCGCTAGGTCAAATTCTTGCATAATGAGCTGATGTCGACAAGAAGTGACCCGTCGTAGGAGGGCCTTAATTAATCCCACATCTACGACACGATATGAAGCAAATGATTTTGGAGGTGAAAACAATCTGATGATACATGGTTCAGAGTGGCGGTCATGAAAAGAATGGAGCATGAATGTATTACAGCGGGTGAGACACAGTCGAATTCTCTGAATGACTTCTCTTGAACATATCGGTGACACTGACGATGGATTGGTAGCATTAACCCCAAATATGGATGGTGTGACGGACCAATGGTGATATGACCACAACCCAACCCGGCTCGGATGCGGAGAGAAAGTGTCATGTTCAAGAGCGACTTGCTACCAATAAAGTTTTTCAAGTTTTCTTTCCAATTTTCCCCAGTCATTGCTGACCAGTACCTCTTTATTTTTGTCAAGCTTAAAGAGGATAACATATGCTTGTTCTATAATCCACCCTTCGGGCAAACTTGTCCCTATATTTTAACGAGCCTAGCGACAATGAAACTCGTTCTCGTCCATTTGGACGAGTTTGTCACTATTCGGTTTTAGCGAGTTTAACGACAAAGATAACTCGGTCCTTTTCAATTTTAGAGAGTCTGAAAGGGATGGAAAGGAAACTCCAAAGATTCTTTTTCGTCATATAATCCCTTAAGTCTGAAAGAGTGTAAAATAATATGAAAGGGATGAATTTTTGATAGTTTTAACGAGTCGAACAAGACAAGCGCTCGATCTTTTTGTGTAATAATCCCTCAAGTCCAAAAAAATTAAAATCTAGAGGAGGGATAACACTTCTGATGACTTTAACGAGCCGGAGAGGCTAATCACTCGGCAATCTTTTCATATATTATGATTCAGTTGAAAAGAGCTTAAAGGAGACTCATTTTTCGAGGAACGAGTGATGATTTCGAGTAGCAGCTGATTCCAGGTAAGGTTTGAAATTTTCCAATCACGGTAGTGTCAGAAGGATGGCTAATAGAATCACTCTTCGCAGATGTTCCTCGAAAGGGGTAAACAATCAAATGGAGGTGAATGATCGGCTAAAAAATAGAGTGGAGGTGATGATGAGAACACGACCAAGACTCAAACGCTGATGATAATACATTCACAATGGTCATTTACCGGAAAATTCGTTCATTTTTTAATGAGCTTAAGGGAAACATTTGCTCATTGCTTATGTTTATTTTTTAACGAGCTTGATTTCCGCGTTAAAAATGCTCGTGGTGGGTTTATTTTTAAACGAGCTTGAACCCTGCTGTAACACTGCTCGCCAGTCATATAATAAGGATGTCTCATCTAAGATGCCATTTTTATGGGGCTTGCACCTTTTGAAGCTTTGCCCCAGATCCTTTCTTTATGCAAGCTGGAAATGACTAGCTTTACGAGTTTAAAGGGTTAGAGGACCTACAAATTTAAAAAATAAATGGTCACTCTTCGCTTCCATGCGAAAAGGTTTGCATGCCCCCAGGTATAGCGAAAAATTTCCAGGTTACCATGAAAGCTTTCCATCCACATCGCAGACAAAATGCTTCCTTGGCGATGTCTACCGAAATAGACAAAGGTGAGTGGCGCAGTCGCCTCCACTCACATAACTTTGATGAAAGTATCTTATTCCAGTCTAATCCCATTTTCCTAAATGAACGGGTGTGTCAGACTAGTCATATATCCTCCGTGGAAACCTACTCTATACCCAAGGTTTCCCTGCCGAAACAAACCAGGGTGCATGCCCCCTGGGTTTCCGTCATATCCTCCTGAATGACTCGCGCTCATCAGGTGGATGGACTGGAGATCAATGAGACATTCCTTGCATGAAAAGACAATTTAGGGATGGCATTTGACTATTTTCTATGTGTGAACCGGGGAATGATAGTTGGTCTACGAGCTTGACCATTCTGCCTTCGTCCAGAAAACACATTACTCTAAAGAGTGAGGAGACAACGGCTCCCATGCAATAAATATAGTCACTCCCAAGGAGTAGATTATAATCCAGGGGTCCTTGGACTACCATCACGTTCATGTGAATGGTTTACCTTCTCAAAGTAATGGGCACATTGGGAAGGATCCCTAACGGTCGACTAGTTCCTTTGTCAAAGCCTATCAAATTTCTCATTTCAGGCAAAAGCGATGGTGAACCAAGCGCTTTCCAAGCAGTTGAGGAAAGGATACTCACAGAAGCCCCTTCATCTATGATGGTACCAGCCATGACCATTCTGTAAGCTTGTACAATGATTCATAATGGTACACTAGCTGGTAAAGGGGGTCTACCTAGTAGATTCCAGTCGAAGGAATCAACTAGGTTGCTTGGAGGTGGGACCGAATAGACAGCCAGATATGACTCCGATGAACTTCCTTCCTATGGTAAAGGAACGGGTAGACTACCCCCAAGTTCATCGGAGTCTGTGTTTACGAAAAGAATTTGAACGGTGTCGTTCTCTTTCTCTTCAGTGATGGTATCATTCGAAGATGAACCTTCTGA
>APFE030070372.1:62944-77411 GCA_000404065.3 Pinus taeda | reverse complement strand
CGTTGGACTACAGGTAGGATCTAAAACACTTGGTTTCTCGTATGATAAATACATGTTTAGAGAAGGATTGCTCTTAATTGTCTTGTTTGTCACTAGAAAGTCTTAGGCTTCTAGGGAGGTTGGTTTTGTCCGCAAGATTAACTCTTTCCGCATGACAGAGGTGGCCACCTGTTCCATAACAAACTGAGTGTCAGTTCTCTTGGACATCTTTGAAAAGACTGTTTTTACCGTTAACTCCAAGAATGCCTGCGAACATGATGCTCTACCAACACATCGTCCACGTCGGACATCAAATCTTATACAACTCTGTCTATTTACCCCATTGAATCCAGTCATTCATCGGATTGCGTCTCCGCCGTCGATATGGAGCCTCCAGATCCTATAGTCTCCATCCATATCGGGCAGGTAAGTAACACGATGTTTACCCATTTGATGTGAGAGGTTTTCTCTCTCTTCTGTCGCACGTGTGGCACCCATTTTGTGGCATCGGGCAGGACTCTGCTAAAACTGCTTACCACTCGAAGCCCTTTCGATATTCTGCCGGTTTCTTGTGGGACCCTGCCTCTGACGGAATAAACATGATATCCATTATGTTTTATAAACTTTCGAGCCTGGGTCACTTAGGGATTTTCCTTCTCTGAGGGGTTCGCCCAACAATATGCAATTAGAGACTTGTTGTTAATTTCATATCAGAAACCACCCCTATTTCTCAAAAATACCTCCCATTTTGCCAATTCGTGACAACGTGCGTTACCATGGGCCAACGTTCTACACGCTTGACCGAGGGTCCTCGTTGCTCCATGCTGTTCATAAATTACAACTATTTTTGGGGATATTTCTGATAAGCTCGATCTTTGTAAGACTTTCAAACTTTGGCATCAATTTTACAGAGTTCATGAAAACTTAGATAGTGTTTTAGGATCCAATTCAGATCATTACATGACAATTGGAGTGCTACAACCTCATCACATATAACCTTAAAAGCACTCCTCTATTTAATATGTCCTAGGCATTGGTATACAATCAACCCAGAGGCTGTCTCTAGGGAGATTTCGTTGCCTCCTATTGTACTTGTGCTGCCAGTGAAAGATTTAGCCACAACATATTTGTCGCGCCGTTGCTGGGGAAAAAATTATAATATTTTTCCCTGGGTACGAAAAAGTTTTACATTTCCCCTGTTAGGTGATCTAGGGAAGTGTGGGTTGAAGATCTCTCACCTTGGCGACTCCATTATCAATTCTATGGTAAAAATCATGGAGACTCCACTGTCCATATATCTATTTGATCATCCTGGCTTTCAAGGAGCCTTATACTCACTCTGATGCTCAACAACTTAAAACCCTCCCTACCTTTAAAGATGAAATCAATAATATAGGGAGGTTTTCAAGATGGCCCTTCCCATTTATGGCCAACAAATTCACCCCATTGGATCTTTCTTCTATTGATGGTTCTCCCAATAATGTCCCTTCATTTCATGAGTGGGATAGCTATTTTCCTAGATTCAATGGGAACACAGAGAGAAGGACAGACCAACACCTAAAATAGTTTCATGAATGCGTGGAGGAACAAGGTATTTTCTTTGAATATGTACAAATGAAGTTGTTCATGTATTCTTTAGAAGAAGGTGCTAGAGTCTGGTACAAAACACTACCTTAGGGAAACACATCTTCCTTGAAATATTTCCATACAACATTCCATCAATATTACAAGAGATTTTATCTATTGAATGCTACGTTTGAAGAGTGCTGAAAATTTTGTAATGATGAAGGTAGTCACGAGGTTGATGAATTTGCTGAATATGTTTGTGGAGCTCCCCTCGAAGAAAACATCTACTTGCATCAAGAGGAACCACCTGATGAGAAAGAAAGATAGGAAGGAATAATCATTGAGGTGCCAACAAACCCTCAGGGGTCTGGTTCAGTTGAACTAGATGTTTCTCCTTTCTCTAATGAATATGACTCTATTGGAGAGTCAAGTGATGTAGAGCCACAATGCTTCCAGTCATGGGAAGTTGTTAAAGAAGAGGAATCCCATCAGGAGGTTAGCAAGGAGGCTCTAATGTACAATGCTCATCCTTCGCCTGAAGAACAAGACCAAGACCCTCCAATTTGTGATTCATATTATTTATATGAGGAAGAGATGGTCCCAGAAGTTCATAAAGAGTTGTTTGAGAGAAAGTGGAGAAAAATCTCCCAATAACAAATTTTTCAAGAAGATCCCAAAGCTAAATTGCTGCAAAAAGATTTCCAAGATAGATGCTCCATTGAAAAATGGTAGTAAAAGAGAAGCAAACTGTCTTCCTTGAAAAGACTAAATTTGAGGAGCTAAAGGGTGTTTGTAGCCGCCATAGCCAAAAAGACATCAGCCAACAATCTGTATGTGAAGAAGAGGCTATTGCAAACATTCCTTTTCTATTTCATGACCCTGTGGCTGAATACATGAACCTATTCACAAGCTAGCAACATAGGTCATCTCAAGATCATGTATCAGTTTCCATATTTGGAGGTTCTTCATGTTGCATGCCTGTTTTAATTTTTCTTTTTCAACAGGAGGAAGGCATGTGGTCCAATACTCTTATGCTAGTCTGGTTCTATTGGAAAATTGAACATAGTTGAATTAAGTACTATGCATAAGTAGGATTGTACATAAATAAGCTCACGTGCTGAGCATTTACTTTTCAGTTGTTAGAATATTTATTTATGCATTCTAGATTGAGGAGGAAAGTCCCATGGAGGTTTTTCCAATTACAAAGATTCATTTATTACTGACTCCATGCCCAATAGTGAAGGAGGCTAGTCTACAAGTTCTCAACACCTTGAATGAAATGCACCGTCCCCAGTATGAGCCAATGTTGTCACTCACTGCTTCACAGGTCATCAGTTTTTTCAAAATCCAAATAGAAATGATGTTTGATGCCAAATTCTGAGCCACAGAGGCTGTCAGAGCTTGATGAGACCCTCTATAGTGAGTAGTTCTTAGAAAGAGATTTCCATTGGTATATATATGTCCAAAAAATTGTTCCTAGTTTAGAAGTTTGAACCTGTTGAAGAATCCCTTTAGAAAGCTCACAAAACCCAACAAATGGCTAAGTGTTGAAGAAAAATCACAATTGTGACACAAGAGGCTCATCGCATTTCACATATCAGTGTTTAGATAGGTATGGAGCATTGATAGAGTGTGAAACAACGATCCACCGTTCGCCTATATCGCATATTAGTGATCGACAGGTTAGGGCACAGTGTATCGACGATCGACTATTGGCAGGGTCCTAAGACATAGGCTTAAGGATTATCTATGATTCACAAATTTTTGTGGGGGCCGATCAACGATATAATGGTGTATCATTGGGGGAGGGCTAAAACACTTTAACGAAGAAATGCCTGCAAAACCAAGGTGGTTCATCCACCTTGTCTCTCCTCCACATGGCAGTAAAGTGGTACGATGATCGACGATTGGTGGCTTTGGTTTATCAACTATTAGTGATCGACGGGGGTCACAGATCCAAAACATGGTAAGTCACCGATACTGCAATTTAGTGCAAAGTCACCGGGGAGGCCAAAAAATCATTTGCAAAGGAATGTTTGCAAAAATAGGGTTGGGTAGACCTTTTTCTCTCTCTCCTCTAGGGGGCCATGTGGCAGCCCCTGGTTGGTCCTCAGAACAAAAATGGAAGCTAACGTCTTCAGTGACGTGGCAGTACGAAGGGTGACGTGGCCATATGGGGTCACGTGTCACCTAGTTTCAGCATTTTTAGGGGTGAAATGGGGCCATTTTTGGGTGCCACGTGTCATCACTCATAGGGTGACACATAGCATTAATGATGTCACCCTACAGATCGACGGTCGCAGCAGTTAAGGGAAAAAGCTAAAGGCAATGGAACCTACGATTACGATATGTGAGACTCCTTCCCCGCTGCAATTTTTGATAAGGAAGAAGCCCCCGAATGTGATAAATTATTACGGAAAGGTCTATAAATATATCGCGTATGGACTGTCAACCCTCTTCAAAGAAAAAGGTAAAGATTCCCCCTCTCCCCGTGGTTGCAATTACGATATCTTTTGGCAGGTCCAAACCCGCAGATTGACGATGACAAGGATAAAGGGAAGCGCCACAAGCAAAACACAATAACACATCGAAGTGTGGGATTCCATAATAACAAAGGAAATAGGCCTCCAGAAAGGAGCCTGAAGGCCTTAGCGCCTGAGGGCTAAGCCCCTGGTTGCATCCTCTAGTCATATGATAAGAAAAGCACAAAGGGTCTAAAAGTAGAGGGGGTTAAAGGGGAAATTAAAAGTGCCCACCTGTTCATTAGTTTTAAACATTAAGGATCCACGGCCACGGTGCTCTGATAATGTTCTGCAACAGTTTCAAAGGACGTATGGGTCGACAGCTCCAGTAGTGAATGAAGGAGGGGGGCAATGCATAAATGACAGTATGGGAGGCCTCTAAGAAGACTTAATGCCTTGACATGGAATCTCGATCCTCTACACAATGTATCAATGTTGGGAGCGAGATGCCCTAAGGGCAGTTTTGGGGCTAAAAGCCCATGTTTGAGTCAAATTTAGTAATAAGATTGTAAAGACTCTGCATTTTGTGGTTGCGGAGCATGAAGGTGTCATGAGTCACAAAGGGTAGTCCGCCCTTAGTTTTATAAAGTTAAGTCAGTTGTAAGAGATCTACCCATGGTCCACGGACCATGGGATTGTATAAAAAGAGCTAAGCTCTAAGTAGTTTTAGAGACACACAATGTAAGAGAGTCATAGCTTTGAAGCAAGAAGTTTAAGTCTTGGGTTATAGCATAGGTAGAGGCTCTGTAGCTGAGTGCGTAGAGGCCTAGGGTAGAAGTCCACATTTGAGTGTGCGGACCCCTGTAGCTATGTGCGCAGGGTGGGAAGAGTTTGTAAACACTTGGAAGATATTAATAAAGAGAGATATTCTACAATTTCTGTGTCTTTTTTCTGTTGATGCATCTCGATATATTATATATGAATTTCCTTTATTAGGCTTATGTGATGCGCGAATGAATGCAATTACATTGAATAACTAAACGCAATTATGAATATCTATTTACGTAGTGTTAACTAAAATTGTTTGATAAGATAAGCAAGTCAATTAGATTAATTAGGGAACCTGCATGAATCACTGTTGTAGTAGCGTGAAAGTACCTAAGCAGTAGGCTAAGGCTGCATGAAGGTCGACTATACCCTTTCTCAGAGGTATTAAAGGCTAGAATAGAGGGCTCGTCTTACAAGCCCTAGAGCGAAGTAACCTATGCAAAGGCAGGTATAAAGGGAAACAAAAGACATCACAACCATCTCAGGGTGCAGAAACTTGGTTCCAACATCCCCCCATACTGCTTAAGGTGAGACTTCAGTCCGCGCTCCGCGGGTTGATGTCGAAAGGGCCAATAGTGTAGGGATTTGTTTGGCTAATTAACGCTGAACCTGGGTCAAGCCCCCTAAAGCCAACAAATGGTTCTGTTGCCGGGACCAAAATCTGCATAAGAGATGTGTGATGTCATATTAGTGGAATCCAAATAAGAAGGAGATTGGAGACTGGTTGGATAGAAAGATCCACGAATTCGCGGCGCAGGAGAATAAAAACCCACAAATAACAAAGGAACAGTAGTTGGATAGGTACCTGTATATAGAGATCCACGAGATCTTTTTCTTATCCTTTCCTATTGAGCTATATGAATGGATCACGAAGCTAGCAGATAGCCAAGGAAGGTGGAAACTTGACGGTCCTTTTGTTTGGAACCTGAAGCTAATATAGAGATTGGTATCATCTGAGGACAAGATCGCCCGCACTGTCAATCATTGGCTTGATCGCGTCATTGGAGGATTTGTGACTGAGTTCACGGTCAACACCTCAGTCAGCTACAACGAGGTGGAGCAACACTTTTTTAAAGGACCATGAGGTAAATACATAAAATCTTTGAATACTTGGATTAAAATGATATTGTACGAAAAACGGGTTATGCAGCTACCTTGATGTTCGAAACTACTCGAAGCAGAAAAACTTACAAGAACGAAGGTAAAAAGGGTCCGGAGTATAGTCCCTTCATTTCACCTTTGCGAGGTGATGAAGAAGGGATAACGAAGGTTTCTCCGTGAGGTGCTATTCAGTTAATAAGACAAGGATTCCCGTGAATACCACCTCCACCCACACCACCTCCAACTTCACCCGTACCACCTCCACCTCCACAGTAGTTTAGTATGGAAAACTCAGTGAAGCTGCCTTCGTTCAAAGGCTTGGGAAATGAGGACCTGGACCAATTTTTGTTCGTTGTGAGAGCTGTATGGGAAGCTCAAGGTGTTACAAATGATCATATAAAGAAGGAGACACTGGTTAGTGCTTTGCAAGATCACGCACTAACCTCATATATCAAGTACTCTAATGAAAACCCAAATGCCGGAGTGGTAGAAATCCAAACAACGCTGAATAGAGAGTTCAGTAGGCCTAAATCTAAGGCGCAGTCGATCGTGGGATTCAAAGAAATTGCAATGCAACTAGGCGAGATGCCTTGGGAACTAGATTAGAGGTTGAAGTGTACAATCTGCGAAGCCAACATGAATTTGACAGACGAACAACATTGCGAGTGGTTTTTGGCTTCAATACTGCCACACTTAAGGGTCACGCTGCCGCAATAGAAGATAACCACTCAGGCAAAGGCCTTGGAGATTGCTATGAGACTACATGAAACTTTGATGCAAGATCCAAAACTAGGGGTTCAGCAGATCCTTGTGCACTTTAAGAATCTGTTCCTTGAGATGCAAAGTCTGAAGCAGGACAGGACGGTTCGACCATGGGTGCGCGAGGAGGTATGGTGCTTGAAATGAAAGAGTCAGGGACATGATAAGGACCATTGCCTGGTCTTTGCGAATTATATTGCAGGAGGAGGACCGATGCCTTTAAGGCCAAAAGCTCAAGAATGACCTAGTACGAGGCCTGCATTATGGTGTGCTATCTGTCAGGTAGCAGGAAAACATGCCATAGATAACTGTCATTTGTTGCAGAAGTTTGTATAGGCACTGCAACAACTGTTCTGCAATGTTTTTAGGTCGGTAGGGCATGGTGAGTGTAATTTCAGGAGTTATGAGTTAATGATGGACAAAACTCCTACCTACAGGGTTCAGGTAGAAACATGGCCCCCTGACCAGAGCGTAGGGATGACGTGGACATGATTTCAGGGTCACAGACGAGGCTGAGGTGGAGGAGGACCTCGCAGAGGTCAAGGATAGTTGAATTTCTACAATCGCGGAGGACCAAGACACTATGCCTGTGATTGCACTAACCTAACACGTTCATCGTGCAAGTATTGTACATTGTTTGATCATGAAATGGAAGACTGTCCTACGTTGATAGCTAGGATATGTGACAAAGGGGCTCTACCACCTCTACCAACTTAGAACCTGCAGATGATGAGGTCTGAGCCGCGTGAAGAGGATCCAAATGTAAATATAGTGGTTAGAAGTGGAATCACGACAGGAGATGACAAGGGGAAATAGCTAGAAGATAGTACATGGGTCCGCAAAGCTCTAGTGAAGGAGGTTGAGTTCAATTTGGAGCGCACACGTGAAAATTTCGTGGAAGCTAAGAAGAGCTTCACTGAGGCCTCCACATCAAGAAGCAAGGATAAGCCTGACCAGGAGATGGACCCCTCTATGCTCACAACTTTCCTGGAGACCTATATGAAGTTACTACGCGGTAGTAAGGTTGTGAAAGGGTTATAAGAGCTCATCAATAGGTGCGCTGGAACCACGCCGAGTGAGCCGCGCGTAGTATGAAATATTGGCAAGCATAAAACAAGAACAGGACGAGAGATGAGACTGATCATGTAGATAGGAGAGTGTGAAATGGATCAGGTTATTTTGGACCTAGGGTCAGATGCGAATGTCCTACAAAAGTAGACTTGGGAACGATTGGGGAGACCCGCGCTGCAATGGTCTCCGATTCAGATAAGGATGGAAAATTAGCAGAAGATCATCCCCATGGGATGGTTGTAGGGGGTGACTGTGGATATTGAACGTGAAAGCGCGCTGGATGACTTTGAAGTAATAGAGATAGTGGATGACAACAATCCCTATCTCGTGCTCCTGGGAATTAACTGGGCTACTGATATGAACATGGTAATCAATCTAAAGAAGCGAAGAATGATCTTTCAGAAGAAATCTCTACGCGTAATAGTACCTCTAGATCTTGCTGAGGGATCACGCTATTCTAAACCAGTACACGATTATGAGAGTGATGACGATTTGGAATGTATCTATAAGATAATAGCATGAGACCAAGATTGGGTGAATCCCACAGTGGATGGAAAAATTACATGGGATTGCAAGAGTTCCTGCACTTCAGACTCTGATGAAGAGTTAGAGTGCTAGCAGAACTGGTTACATGAAGTGATACACTGAACTGCAACATGATGACCCAATCACTACGCTGCGTGTCCTCGGAGGTAAGAAACATGTCTACTTATGATGTTCTGAATGAGGTAGATATCTTTTTGGATGCATTTGAAAGGGAGATACCAAAAAAGTAGTGATTCTAGGCGTTGGAATGGGCACTACGCGCTATGCCTGCAAGATGGTGGGGTACGCATAAGGGAAGCTTTGATGATTGGCACGAATGTAGGAGGATGTTGAGAACATGATTCGGGAAGCCTAAGATGCAAATGACAGACAAGTATGATGGGTAGGATGATCCTCGCACACATTTGGCCAAATGGACCCAGGCTTATGGAGAAAAGCCTCAACCTGAACGGGTGCACTTGTTCTGTCACACCCTGGATATTGTCCCAATGAACTGGTATGTAGAAACCGAGCTCTGCCATGGGACAAGTGAATGGGATATCCTGTGCGAGGGATTCATGATGACATTCAGTTTTGAGGACGGGTTTGACAATATTGATGAAGCACAATAAGAGGTGAAAGCAACAATCTTTAGGATACCACAGGATCCTTTAGACCTGATTTAGCCTGAATGGGCTACTCATCTGAGGCAAGCGCTAGAATGTTATAATTTAACTGCTGAAGAAGAGGACGAGGACCCACAGAAGATTAACATTCCAGAAACAGAGGGTCACCGCGAAGTTGAAGGACCGCAGATAGAGAACCCTGAAATAACTGCACCGTTGAAACAAAACAAGTAAACATTGGTATGGAGGCAGAACCCAAATTTGCGAAGATTGAAGACTACTGGGATGACACGACGGTGGATAAGGTTGCTGAATTTCTCTACGAATACCAGGATTTATTCCCTACCAAGTTCACAGAGCTGAAGGGGATAACCAGGGACATAGGTATGATGAATATCACATTAAAGCCTAACGCGAAGCCAGTTAAGCAAAGACCTTACTGTCTCAATCCGAAATATAAGGATAAGGTTCGCTTAGAGCTAGATAAGATGCTCGCGGTAGACATCATTGAGCTTGTGGAAGAATCTGACTGGGTAAGCCCAATGGTGGTACATGAGAAGAAGTAGAAAGATGAAATAAGGATATGCGTGGATCTCAGAAAGCTGAATGACGCTTGTCTACATGATCCTTTCTCGACTCCATTCATTGATGAAGTGTTGGACAACATAGGTGGCCAGGAAGCATATTCTTTCACCGATGGGTTCTCGGGATACCACCAGATCAAAATTGCACTAGAGGATAGGATCAAGACAACCTTTGCGGCTGAGTGAGGTTCTTTCTAGTACACTGTAATGCTGTTTGGATTGAAGAATGCACTTGGGATCTTCTCGTGCGTAGTTGTTGCTGCGTTCAAGGAATTTATTCATAAGTCCTTAGAGGTATATTTTGATGACTGGACTGTGTTTGGGCTGGTTAAATGCTATGTAGCAAGCTTGCGCCTAATGCTAGATACCTGTCAAAGATACCAGATCGCACTCAATCTAAAGAAGTGTCTGTTTTGTGTTCCTTTTGGGAACATGTTGGGGCATGTGGTTTGCAGACAAGGACTGATGGTAGATCCTACAAAGATAGTGGTGATATTGAACTTGGAAGCGATGAGGAGTGTGAAGCAGCTGTGCACTACCTTGGGACATACAAGATATTACAGAAAGTTTATCAAAGGCTATGCCCAGATCATCGTGCCTATGGAGAAATTGTTGAAGAAGGATGTCACATTCTCTTGGAATAATGACTATAAGAAGATCTTGGATATATTAAAAGAAAAGATGGTCACCGTGCTGATTCTAGTGTTCTTGGATTGGAAGAAGGAGTTTCATGTACATGCCGATGCATCATGTATAGCACTGGGAGCAGTACTGACACATGCTAGCGGAAAAGGCTTAGACTATCCTATTACATTTTCAAGAAAAATATTATCCAAAGAGGAGAAGAATTATTCCATCACCGAATGCGAAGGGTTAGCTATGGTGTATGTGCTCCAAAAGTTTAGGCACTACTTGCTGGGAGGCAATTTTAAGATGTATAAAAATCACTCCGCGGTGAAATAGATGGTCAATAAGCCTGTGTTGGGGGGAAGAATCTGCAGGTGGCTCTTATTGTTCCAGGAGTATGATTTTGAAGTTATTGTGAATCCTAGACGATTGAACATGGGACCAGACCATCTGTCTCGCATCGAAACAGGGGAAGAGCCCACTAATTTGGAGGAGGGATAACCTGATGCGTAGCTATTTGTAGTGCACGTTGTGGATGGTCATTTTGAGGATATAATACATTTCCTAACGGCAGGTACTGCACCAGAAGGATACACTGTCCAGCAAAAGAAGGAATTACTAGTGTGCACGACATATTTCTCTGTTATTTCTGGGCATCTGTACAAGATGGGGTTTGATGAGATATTATGATGGTATGTACCTGAGTTTGAAAGAAGCAACATCCTCGCAGACGCTCATGGGGGCGCTGCAGGAGGAAATTATGTAGGGAGAGTAACAATGCAGAAGATTCTACGCGCAGGGTTGTGGTGGCCAACCCTCCATCAGGACTCAAAAGCATATTGCAGGGCGTGCGATGTGTGTCAAAGGACTAGAAGGCCATCGCGGAGGGATGAGATGCCTTTGAATCCATAGATGACATTGCAACCCTTTGAGAAATGGGCGATAGATTTTATGGAACCCATTCAACCTCAAGGAAAGATGGGAGAAAGGTACATTATCATCATGATGGAGTATTTGACTCATTGGGAGGAGGCACAACCTGTGAAGGATTGCACAAGCGTGACTGCTGCAAAATTCCTCTTTGAGCATGTACTGACGCGATTTGGTTGTCTAAAGATCTTGATGAGTGATCATGGTACGCACTTTCTGAATGAGATGATTAGTGCGATAACGGAGGAATTTCAGGTATACCACCAAAAGAGCACACTTCAACACCCACAGGCTAACAGGAGGGTGGAAGCATTCAACAAAATGCTCAAAAACATGCTAACCAATGTTTTCAATGCTCAACGAAGTGATTGGGACCTACGAATACCTGCAATACTATGGGCTTATCAAATGACATGCAAAATTTTGACTGGACAAACCCCCTTCCGGCTTGTTTATGGCATTGAAACAGTAATGCCTATGGAATACATCGTTCCTAGTCTGTGCATAACAATGCTCACAGGTATGATGAATCAGGAGCCCTAGAGGAAAGGCTCGCACAACTGGATTAACTTGAGGAAGAAATATTTTTAGCTGGATTTCACCAACAGGTCCAAAAGCAGCACGAAAAGGCTTGGCGTGATCGACACATTAAGCTACGCACATTTAAGGTAAATGACCTGGTTTTGTTATTTGATATTAAGTTCGATAAATTTCTAGGGAAGTTTAGAATGCACTAGTTAGGGCCCTATGCCATTAAGGAAATTACCGATGGAGGAGTGGTATAGCTGGTCAAATTAAATGGAAAACCCGTCCCAGGAAAGGTGAATGGCAGTCGCTTGAAGCCATACACCAGCGGTCCGACCATGTGACTAAATGAAGATAGCATAGTCTTAGCACTCCAGGTAGCGGAAAGGAGGTGCGAGACTATAAACTACACTTCCTGGGTTGGGGAGCTACGCGATTGGAGGATGGTGCAAAGCAAGGAAGTGTCACTGGGTCCACGACAACGTGGAGGGAGCCGCTCTATCCAGGGAGAAATCGTGCATGTTGGTTGGAAAGTGACCGTTGAAGTCATTGTTCATGATTTAAGGGTAGAAGTGAGGCTAAATGGAGTGGGTGGCTAACAATTAAGAAAAAAATTATGGCTTAGATCCTTGAAAATCTTCTTCCATTCCGGTATTAATGAACCAAATTTGGGGGGAACGGTCGGATTTGAATTCAAAATGCCCTATAAATTACAAGTGGTTGTCCAGCAAGAAACACTTGGAATTTTGAGAATTGAGTTGTTGAGCCCTCAGGAATCCATGAATCGAGAATTCTTCGAGACTTTCAAAGAGACTCCCAAGTTTGAAAACTTGTCAGAGATGACGCGAGCACTATTAGAAAGCGTTATTTTAGCACCAGAAGAAATTATAAATACCGAACAAGTAGTAGAGGAGCTGACACAAGAAATGCAAAAAAAGGCGGAAGTAGATGCTCCAGAAGTAGCTGAAGTATTGGCAGAGGTCCCTAAATCGCCAAGAACGCCGAGACCAAAGATAAACCCAACCAAGGAGACCATGAAGGACAAGAAGGGCAAGTAGCCTGCCTACCGGTGCACGCATTGCTAAGGAGAAACCCACCAAAGCTCACTGGATAGGAGAAAGGCAAGGTTATAAACCTAGAACTAGAGGAGGAATATATCGAAGACATCCCAATGGACGATGAGGATGTGGGAACAGAAGTGGAGGAGGTTGAAGCCCAGGGTGTAGACCCTATTACGTGGTTGTTGGAGTATGTCCCTCCATGCAAGCCTAAGTCCAAGGTCCCAAAGGACATTGATGAGAGTAAGACTCCCCTACAAACCCCTCTGCTACCGGATGAAATTTCTTTCGACGGTCCACGTTTAGCATGGGTGTCGATACTGAAGCTTGAAGACTGAGACTTGGCAGACCACGAAAAGTTCCCACACTTGGCAACCGAGCAGTTGATGCGCCACATCATTGACACGAATATAGGAATGACCGCATTAGTGTTATGGCTCCAAATATCATCCTTGGTATTTGTGATGCTTGGTTTATAGCCTAGGGCAACCCCTCCTTCCAGACTTGGTCCAAATATTGTAAAAACAGTGTTTTACTCCCTATACACTACTTTTCCCTGTGATAAAAGCATGTACACGCGGGTTGGTCAACACCCAACCCGCGTATATGTGTTAAAACACTTAAAAAAATTAAATTTCCTTAACTATGGGCGGATTTCATGGGTTTTGCCTGTTGATTACCTCCTAGTGCCCGTGGCCCAACTATTTCCCAACTAAAAAACTAATTGGGAGAAGTATAAATAAGACTTGTATGGAAAGGCCTTAGGGAGGAGAGAAGAGATAGAATTACTATACTAAGATTGTCCCCTAACCAATTCTAAAGTATCCCCGTGCTTCAAGCACTTCGTCATCAAGTTTAGGAAACCCTTGTTTCCTTGAGTGTTGATATTCTCCCACTTGCTTGAGATATCATGGTATTGGTTATGGAAGGAGGTTGTTGAAGACTGGGACTGGGCAGACCTGGAGGACGGTTCCGCTTGGAGCTGGAAGAAGAAGACTCAGGTGAACTCTTTCCATGTTTATTATAGTTTTCTACAATAAAAAGAAACGTTGTCTTGTTCCTGAGATTGACCTTGTTTATGTATCAAATGTTGTTGTAATTCATGTATGAATGTCATTTGGATGTATAACTAATCATCTTACTTATATGATATAAAGCTGATTTCATTAAAATGTTGAAAGAATAACTTCGACGTAAATCACATGTAGACAGACATTTGTCGATGCGTTTCGAACCAACTAGTGTGGTTCATCGTCAGGACAAGTTGAAGAAACATATCCAGCTACACCTGTTAAATAGTCTGAGCAGAGACTCCAACGGCTAAATTCGACTCTAGGACCCAGGTCAAATTTATATTTTAAAAATTTTAATATTACTATTTTAATATATTATTATTATTTATTAAATAATATTATTAATAATAATTATATTCATGGAATAAAGTAAAATTAGGTCCAAATAAATAAATAAGTGAAAAGTATTTAAAAGTAAATTACTTATTTATTAAAATAATAACATTAGGTTGTTAATATAAAATAAATATTCTTATTTATTATTTCCTTTTATGGAAATAATCTCAATTAGGTGAATATACACCTAAATGAAATAAACTAATGGTTAATACCAAATTTTAAATCAATATATAATCTTAATTAAAATTAGGTTGTTAGTGTTAAACAGACATGGTGAACACGAGAGAATATGAAAGATAAAGCTTGCATTGCAATTTTATTAACAATAGATGTACATTTATAGTACAATATGGTGACCGTTGGGATTCACATCCCAAGGTCCCTTGGACTACTTAGTCTGTTCGGCTTCCACAC
>APFE030070372.1:39373-62855 GCA_000404065.3 Pinus taeda | reverse complement strand
TAATGCAATTCATGGAACTCTTCCAAAACTGGCAAGAAGCTGGAGTCTTCTGCTAGAGGAAGCGTTCTCAATTTTATCTCCGGAACTCTTCCAAAACTGGCAAGAAGCTGAAGTCTTCTGCTAGAGGAAGTGTTCCATATTGCCTACTGAAGGCATGTTCACGGACATCTGTGTCTCTGGCTACAACTCTGAAACTGGTGTGGCAGGTTGTGGCTCAGGCTCGCTTGATGTGGCTTTGAAGCTTGTAGATGACCATCATTTCCCCCTCTGTCAGATACAAGGTGAGAAGATGGAGAAAACTCAACTGCAAGACTGTTCAATATTCTGGAACAAGTTCTGACATGTGTTTGGAATATCTTCTTGGCTGTTGATGCCCATTGCCAAGAAGCGATCCATCCTAGATGAATCTTTATTCTTGCAGGACGTTTGTTGCTGAAGCATCTGTGTGAAGAATGGGTGGTTTTATGACAGTGCTTACATGGATGAAGACCAAAACAATGATCTTTCAGATGGCCAACTCGATCAAAGTGTTGGCATTTCACGATTTGTTGTTGTTGCTGCTGCTGTGGAAGAGGGGCAGAGTCTGGAACAACTGGAGCTGAACTGTCATAAGGAGCAGGTGAACTGTCATTAATGAAACCAACACTATGAAACTAAATGGGCTTGACATAGTCTGGAATATGAAAGGACAAGTCCTTGTCATATCCAAGACCGGTTCTGTGCCTGTTGTGGACAAGCTGTTCCCAAGGTCTGATGATGGGCTTGGGAAGTGCAGACTGAACTTCTGCATCTGCATTTACAACTGTTGTTTTATCTGAATGAACTGTAAGATTATTAACATGCTGCTGATGGGTGGTTGTCTCAATTTTCTGAACAAAAATAGGTTCAGAATGGTGTCTATTTTGATGTAGCTCTTCTTGCTGTAGTTGTGATTCAAGCTGCAAAAAATCAATCTTTTCCTGTGTCTTTTGTAGACATGTTTGAATTTCTGAGAGAAAATCCTTGCTAATTTGTAATGTGTCATCAACAGTAGATTGTATAAGAGTTTTCATGAACTCTAATACTTCACTGATTCTGGCCATTTATGCGTTAAAAAAATGATCAAAACTACCAGCAATATCCTTATAATGTGCAACAAATGATTAGTTTGCAACAAGAAGGAACAGATAGAATTTGAATATGCTGAAACCGGATCAATTTGAATTGCTTTACAGTAGGCCAAGAAAGTCTTGAAGTATACCAGAAAACAACTTAAGTATTCATTCAACACTATAATTCTTTCTTTCTCAAAATTTGTAAGGAGTCAACAAACTAGATATTGCAGATTCGTTCTTATTGAAAATTTTTATATCTCAATCACTAGGAACGCCACCATAAAAAGAATGCAGTTTCTACTCAGCTGATACCATGGCTCTCAGCTGATGCCCATCATATATTATATATCACAGCCTTTCCAAAAGGGCAATGCACTTATCCAAAATTCAATATAATATGGCAAGGAATTTAATATGGCATTCAACACTATTTACCAACGCATACAATGGCTTCAACACAAAAACCAACTTACAAAACAAATATACGTATGCACAGTCATGCAACGGATGGTCTTCTCATATATGAGCCACAACCTCGAACATCATTATCCTGCTATCCTCCTACATAAGAGCAGAACAACCAACCTCGACTCTCTTCCCTTCAGCTTCTGCTAGTTCCAATAAATACTTCAATCTTCCTGGAATCCAGAGCGTTGTTTCCTTTGGGTATATAAAATGCTCGAGACAGAACAGGCGAAAGGCAATACTTGGAAGAAAAACTGATTATCGATCACAATTTCTTGAAACAGGACTGCACTTATGTCTCAGAGCTCATCCTTTAAACGGACATCATTAATGATGATGGGGGATTTCGGCTGAAAATGTTCATCTGTATCCACCTCCTCTATTTCCTGAACTACATATTGACCTTTTATAACACGCCCAAAGACATTAAGCTTATCGTTTAAATCCGAAATGGGTGTTGTTGTTATGAAAGGCTCAAATCCATTTCCCTGATCCTCCAACTTGAATTACAAAGTGTTTAATGACACGATAGAAGGGTAATCCATTGAAGTAACCACGTTCACTCCATTCTACAAACTTTTCAACGGTATGCGCAGAACTGTGTCATTAAACTGTGGATTTTGTTTTTGCAATGTTGCCCTTTGTTACCTCTTGAAATTTTCTTTTGATTTCATATTTTCTTTTCAATATTTATGCTTGGGGACATCAAGCCAAGTTGGCTGGGGTGGAAAGGAAGCCATGGGGGAGGATTTGGTAGAGGGTTTAGGAGGACCAATAGAACAATATAAATAGAAAGAGTCCTATGCATAAGCAATGAGTGTAAAGGAAAATGGGAAAGTTAGAGATGGGGCAGTGCATGATTAGCATGAACAAGAACATTCTAATATCGGGAAGACGGGCCAGGAAAAGGCCATTGCTGGAACATATTAGAGACTTAATCCTAAACATGACAATAGTCACAGGTAAAGGTAAATGGCTAGAAATTACTGCATAACAAAAAAAACCAGCAAAGTTAAATGAAGAGGGGAAAGGGAGGAATTTTGGAAAGAGAATTCCCTTGAATAATGCATGCTTTACTTATACATAAGGAGTTATCTAACCTTGGTTTTATTTGACATAATTCAATATCTGTCATGTCCTTGGTTGAGTGGATAGTAGTATGACCACCAAATGGGTTGGTTGGTTCCATGGGGAAAAATGGGCAATGACATGGCACAAAGGAAGTTCTCTTAACCTTAAATATAAATTAGAAATGTAATTATGTAATATATATATATATATATATATATATATATATATATATATATATATAATATATATATATATATATATATATTATAGTATATATATATATATATATTATATATATATATTGTCAGGGTTTTTCATGTGTCATTCTTGTGGAAGAGTGATTATTTCAATTTATTTAATGCATATGTGAATGGAATGAAAAGGTTCTTGTTTTAATTATGAATCAATTAGGCAAAAGTAGACTTGGATAATCAATGATATTAATATCATTTGAATATGATTAGCATGTTGTGCCCATACTTACAATACAGATAGGGAATGTTAAAGGATAAAGTAGTAGAATGAAAGGAGTATGTAGGGACAAGCATGGACAAATGAAAGAACCAGAGACTCAAGATTTGGGTTGTGGGTGCACATGGAAAAAACATGAAAAAATAAAATGTTCGGGTGAAGGAACAAGGTCCTATGGATTCCTAGTGTGGGTGGAGGTGGTATCCTTTGGATTCTCGATGATAATATGTCCGGTGGAGGTGGGTTAGCCTCTTCATTCTTGATGATAATATTATATGGTGGAGGTGATTCCCTTGATGATTGAGGGTGGATGGGAGACTCTAGATTCCCTTGTTGCTTTGGCAATCGATATAGCGTGTGGGAGTTGAAGAGAAGAGGAGAAGGCACTGGGTGCTCACCAAGTTTGGAAACTAATCCAGTGTGTGTACGAGAAAAGAGATGGCCGTTGGATGCTTACTAGGTTTGGAAATCAATCTAGTGTGTGTAAAGCAAGTAGCAAAGAGTAAATCAAGATAAGTATCAATATTTCATTCATTTTTAGAAATTTCTAAATTATGAATGTAAGTTAATGCTTTGATTTATGTTAGTTGGTTTACTATTTAAATAGTTTTGTTGTGATAGGAATAAAAGTAAACTTTCATGTTCACCTCATGGATAAGCTACCAATGAGGTATGATATAAATTTATTACAATTCCTTATGACGATTCTAATGGAAATTTGTGTTCCATGATGTAGGAAAGCATGGAATTGCCCAGTTTGGGTGGATGGAGCTGGCTACAAGCTTATAACAAAAGTGAAAAATGAATTAAGGTATGCAACAATATGCTGGAAGAGATTTCAGGAATAAGTCCATTGTGGGACATTAGCACCCAATGGTGCTCGATAATTACATTGAAGCATGCTATGACCAACATGAAGTGTCGAGATAGGAAAATGCATTGGTTATAAGATCTTGCTGATGCGAGGAATCCTTACCAAGGAATGGATCACCCAAGGGATTGAGAAGCAGAGAAGGGGATGCCTAAAATTGAAGGTGAGGTATTACACGAAAGGGGGATCAGATTACCTAAGGGACTATGACGCAGAGAAGCGGATGTCATAAACTAGTTTTAATTTTGAAAAGGGTCATGAGTATGGATGATTGGAATCAAAAGCACATTGGGGTGTTCCATGAAGTAATGGGTCGGTAGTTGTTCATTGATGGAACAAGAGTGCAAGAGAAAAATAACACTAGATGATGGAGTTGGGAAACACTCCAGGAAAAAGGTTAGCGACCAAGTTGAAATTGGGTGCAACAAGAAACACAAAACTAGAAAGGAGCCATCGACAGTGATTGATACAAGAACATTTTAAGGTATATTTAATTACTAACCAAACAAACTATATTTATGTAAAATATAATTGTAAGTGAGATGCATTATGAAGCTCACAATGATTTATGTTTAGACTAAGCATGTTTTTCACTGTGTTCAGGATTAGAACACTAAGGATGGTGTTCCTCCAAGGGGGAGGGGATTGTGACAACCTCGTGCTAATTCCCATTCATTGTAAATTTTTAATATACCTTTACTTTAAAAATGGTTGAGATATGGGACACAAATTTTAGAGCTTGGGGAGAAGGTTTCTTGGGAATTCAGAGACATGGTTATTAATATCAGTAATAAGCTGACTGGTGGCCTTATTGGAGTTGAATTTATTATTTAATGCAAATAAAAACCAAGGACATCCCATTTCCCTGTTGGTCAACAACTACAAGAAAAAGGAACAAAATTAAATGAAAAAGTATGGGTTGCACTAGCCAGTAGGAGAAGAACCATCGTGAGAGAGCTTAAGAGGAGGCTATAGGGAATGCGTGTGCATACAACCATCGATGGTTGCAGCAACAATAGTGGAAGGAATTACGAAATCAAACAGAGAGAGAAAGAGAGACAATTATTGGACACAATGGAGAGGACTCTCGCAGTCAATGAGAACAACCATTTAAAGTGGAGGTTGAGAGAGGTTATCGATGGTTTTGGGAATTACTAGAATAGTGGAATTGTTAAGGTCGAGTAGAGAAGACTTCACATGAAGAGCTCAAAAGAATGTGCAAGTTGAAATGGTGGCTGAGGAGGAAAAGTGGGCTCTCAAAGTCATCTCCAAGAAAAAATGTGAGGATAGAAAATATTCCTTGTAGGGTATTGCAGGCTCTGGACAGAGAAAGAGGAAGAAGAAAAGTGCAATATTTGAGTGAAAGGAAGCTCTACATTGCTAGGGAGATGAGAAGTGAACCACAATAATTTAGTTGAGAACTAGAGGGACATAACGACACCTCTTAGGTGAGGATTAGTAGTCTCTAGATTCTATGATTGGTTGGACGGTGGAGATGAATTAAACTATAAATTCTCTTGACAGTTGGGGTGGAGGCTTCCTTCTTGGGTTCCTAGTTGTTATCACTCAGAAATTTCTCTAGAAGTTATTAAAAGAAAGAAAATGAGCGAGGTAACCACAAACCAACTTTTGGGAATATGCTCTAGCCAACCTAGGCTCAGAGAGGGCTCTTTCTATATGATTTAGTTTTGTTTGCTGGGATTTCAAGCTAGTTATGAATGTTCTGGGTGTTTTTGATTTGTATTGAAGGTTGGGTGGTGGGTCCTTGAAACAGATGGATAGAGTGATTTCTCTAGACCATTGAGTAGTAGAACTGGATCAACTCACTAAAGGGATTGTTCAAAGGGCAAGCTAACAGACTAAAGTGCAAGTCTTTGGAATAGGGGGGTGAAATGGTTTTAATTGGGGTGAGAGAGCAATTAAGGGTTTTTAGATCGAGATATAAATGAGGAATAGAGGGTAATCAAAAACAAAGGGAAATTAAGAATCATTTGACCTAGATTATCAGGAAACAACCTAAGCTAAGGAGTAATTAAGAATTCCTTAACTTAGATATAAGTTGAAAAAATTTATATGCCTAACTGTTAAAACAGAGTGTAATTAAACAAATTCTGAGATATTGTTCCAGTTATAACATTAAGATTCATAAATACATTAAAGATTGTGGAAAAACTTTAAGAAAGATAACAATAACATAAGAGAATACTTGTCTACACTTCGCTCAACACATGAATCCTGTGAAATATCTTGCCTTTACTCATCAATCCAACTTGGTGGCTCAATCAATGATACAATAGCTTTACAGTATTTTGATCAAGAAGTCTATAGAAATGTCTAAGAATACCCCACATACTTCAAATTGTGAAGTATTTATACAAAAATTATTACAAAATATCTCAAACTAACTTGATATTTAATCTAGGAAATCAAAATATCTTCTTGCAAGGAGATAGAGACAGCTATTGAGCTGCTTTCATGCTGTCCCATGTATTGTCGTACTGCTTGCCTTTATGGTTTGATTTTTAGCCCTTTGTGCTGCTTTGCTGTTTGATCTTTACGCTAGAAGCTTCATTTACTTTTGGCTTTCATTTGGTACTCTTTAACACTGATACTCTTTGACCCTACTGACCTGTCTTTATATTTTCACCTGGCTATTTTACTTTTACCTTTATATTGCATTTTCTTTACAGTAAATCAGTCAATTTTTCCCACCATTCAGCATCAGGGAATTTGATTTTCAACATCCGTCTATATATTTCATCTGACTCGGTGTACTTAGCAAAAATACACTTAGTGATGAATAAGTGTTTTACCTCATGCTAGAGGAAAAACAAGTTTTCAAATTTTTGGTAAAGAACCTTGCCTATTGGCAATGCCTTTATTGATGATGTACTGGCCTGTTCTTTAGCTATCTCTCTAATTTTTCTATCGTAATCTTGTTGTGTCATGAGCTTGTCATTTATGACCAAGGTACTGGGTAACCCTTTCTCTCTCAAAATTTGAAACTTGGCCATAAATATATCAACTACTACCAGCATATTTTGACACTTGTCGTCCAAGTTTAACATTAAGTTTCTCTTGGAAAGGACCCTTCTCACCTCCAAAATGATTTATGTCCTGTCTTGTATTTCCAATTCCTGAAGTTCATAATTGTTTTTACTATTGAGGAAGTGGATAAGTCTGGTTGCATCTTCAGGCATGCCTCCTAATTCTTCCTTGACTCTTTCAATAGCTTCTATAGCTATCTTTATTATATCTATCTACTCAAAGATTTCCTGAATAGATCGCCAAATATCATTGACAGAGTAAACGATATTAGCCCATAATAGTTCGTTGGCTTACCCAAGGGGTTCCTTTAGTGTCAGATCTTTCTCCATGGTCTTTAACCTTTCATTCATTTTGGAAGCTTTCTGCGCTTCTTCCTTGTGCATGATCTTGGCAAGCTCGTAATCTGTTTCCACACTTGTCACCTTTTCCTTCAGCTTATTCATCTCTGTAGCCTGTATGGAAATTTCCTCCATGGCTCTGACCAACTTTGTTGCTTCTTCAACTAATGCACTTGCTGTTGATGTAGACTCTGTGGAAACTGGTTGTGCTATAGGCATAGGAGCTATGGGAGCCAATGAGGCTACCAATGTGGAAGGGACAGTTGTTGAGACTATTGGGATGACATTTGTAGATGTAGTGGCAATATTAGTCTGCTTCAATTGGATTAAAGTGCCAATTCCTTCTATCCCCCTTAACTGATCATTGAGTTTCAGGACTAAGTCCATCAATTCTTCATGTCTAGTCTGGTTATCCAAAACTTCCAGTGTTTGGGGATGATGCAGTTGAGGTAACCTCAATTGTTTTTTAAGTGCCGCAATGGCATCATTCTTCTTCTTTATTAGTTGTTTAGTAGCTTTAATGTCTTTTGGATCATATCCCATTTCAATCACTAAATCTTCCAAAGACTTAATTCTAGTGTCTTTGGCCTATGAGGAGGCCTTCGCTAACTAATACTGGGCTGAGATATTGCTCATTGAATTTTGCCATTGATGGGTAGCTATGGCTTTACCTATAAGGTTGGAGTACATCATTTCTCCAGTCTATTTATGAAATTAAATTTGGTCTATGGGATGAATATCCCTTGCCAACACTTCAAAATCAATTTTCTTGTAATCTGCTAATGTCCTTGGCTATTGTGTAGTTGGTTTTATGAAAGACATTTGTGGTTTTCCCTCTTTGATGTCGAAAGCTGACACCAACCTAGTCTGATTGGTAGGTGTGAGTTTGAGATACTGAGCATAAGTTTGGGCCTTCAATTTCTCATTTCTCATCTTGATGTATTTATATCTATATTTTATATCCTTATCCTTATCAGCAGACCTACTGAGTGAGGATACTTCTACACTTAGTTGCCTTTCCAAAATCTGGGTCTATGATGTGGATGGTCCCTATGTTTCCCCAGATATATTTTTGCCTTTACTGCTGTCCAACTCTATCAATTATTTCTACTGAGCCTTCCATGTCTTCCTGCTCTAAAATGGGATTTATTCTAGGCCTTTTGCTCTGACTGGTCTCAAATTGTATATTTGATGTGCCCATTCCTGAACTTCAGGGTTCCTCTCTGGTCCTTTTGGGGTTCTTTTCCTCATTCTAAGGAGTCTGCATGATAGGAGGGGTGCTCATGGTTTTTTCTAGTTGTTAAGGTACCTACAGAAACGAGCTCTCATCAAGCTATCTTTCTAAGTCAATCAAGGTATTCTCTACATCTACCTTTGTACTATCCCTGTCTACAAGAGTGTTTTCGACCCACTTAGATTGATTGGCATATATTTCATCTCTGGTGTGGGGTGATGAATATAAGGTACCAACTTGACCTTCTTTCTCAATTTGGTCATAAACTCCTGGGGTCATACCTCCACATGAAACCTTTTTGGAACTTCATTTGCTGCAAATTTTGGTCTGCCTCCTCCCATGCCTCTCTAGAATTGCAAATGAAGGGGCCCAACTGGTTCTTGACTTTAAATTGTGATATTTTCTTAGCTGGGACAAAATTGATCTCATCAGAGTTCATTATTTGTCTATATTACTTTAGAGAAAATAACCTCATGGGGAGGTATTTGGGAAGTTTATATGGTGCAAGCTAGCAACCATAGGTTCTTATTTCTGTGTGATTTTGGTAAAGGTACCAATATCCCACTTTGCTTTGTTTAGACAAATGAAGCACCCTTTTGATATCTTGACTTATGCTAGGTGAAGGGCTTCGTGTCAGCATGGTCATGACGAGATGAACAAAAGAATCAATGAAATTTGTATAGGTATATGGTGATTGAAAATTATGGAAGAATGGGGTCCAAAATATGACAAACTTGGGTTGTCCTCTAGTATCCAACTTCTGAAGAGTGAAAGGAAATTTATCTGGCTGATATTATAGGAACATATGGTCGAGAACGTCGAGAACATATGAGTATTTAAATACTCTCTCATTGTGCATTCTAGTGAACTGTTCATGCATTCTTTTAGCTATGAATTGGGCATAATCATACAAAATAGCAGGAGGTTGTCTTGGGGTGTAAATAGACATGAAGCCCAGGATAAGCTCATCGAAAAATTCATCAATGACAAAATGCATGATACCATAGTGACAATATGCTTTCCCCTTTCAGTGAAAATGGCAGAAACATATGGAGGGGGATCTTTGGGAATATGCTACTCTTCTACATTGAATGTCTGGAATATTTGGGCTAAACCTAGACAGACTCAATTTGGAGTACTGGTCCAACAAATCTCCAATTGAGAGTGGGGTTAGGTTTGGACCTGGTTGGAGTTGTAACATCTCATTGATTGATTCAACTGTGATGGTAAACAAGATTTTCTAGTCTGGGGACATTATTTCTCTCTAGCTGGGAATGTAACAGGCATGGCACATATCGACAATTTCAGGGAAGACATGCACATGGGGAAATTTGTATTTGGGAAAATTGGATTCCCAAAGACCAATGTCATCATAATGGTTTAGATATATGTCCTTACTCAAACAATGAAGTTTGAGGAGGACCCCATATGCACTGGTATCTATGATTTGAAAATCCCTGTCTGCCAGGGGAAGGTGGTCTAGATCTAGATGGGGAGTTGTGATGGGTCTAACATCTATGGCAACATGGGCAACCATAATTCAGTTCTTGTGGATTTGAATTTGGCTTTAAGGGTTTATTCAGGGGTTTTTAAATGGAAACTGGAAACTTTCATAAGGGTTTGGTTGTAGGTGTTTAAATTTAAAGTAATTTCGAATTAATTTTACTTAATTAAAATACTTCAAGAGTGAACATTTTCAAATTTTGAAAGGGGGTCTAGTAATTTCTCTGTAAATACCTGGAGTTTTAGGTGAATTGAATTCAAACTGATGTTCTAGACGACGACGGAAGGTTGAATGGGCTCTAAGAGCTTTGTAGGTGGTCTCCACAACTTCTTTGATGACTGGAATGGGGTTAACTAGTAGTTTTCAGGCTTGTAGGTGTCACATTGGTTCGCAGAGGGTCACAAAGAAAACGAGTGAAAAAAAAAGACGAAAAAGGGCTTCCCAGCCTTTTTATGGAGCAACAGTCACTTTTTGGTGTAAATTTTATGAATGAACAATGGATGGTTTATCGAGTTGAGTGAGGAGGTGATTTCCCAGGCCATCGCACCACTTTTGAGGGTTGGGCAGTATTTGGGAGGGGTCACCTGATCTACTCCAGTGATCGACACGTAGTAGTCGGAGGTCCAGGGAAAACCGCTTTATCGGGTGGGTAATGATCAGCCATCGAGTGCGGCCGATGTGTCTGTGGATAGTCAGATGAGGGGGATGGTGATCAGATGACAATCGGGCGAGGGAGGTTCAGTGGTGATAAAAGCATGGGCTTCGGGGGGGTGCCATAGCTTTTAATCCTCTGCGGATTGGGATATATTCAAGGTTAATGAGGGGATTAATTGATCGGGCGAGACTTAATGATGGGATTAACCCAACCTTACTGAAAACTGGTAAGTTTAAGCAAAGTATGTCAGGGGTATGAAGTAGGGGATCAACTATAGTTTATATTTAAACCAAGGGTTGGGATATTTATATAAGGGTTTAAATTAATATACGAGAAAAGGTATTTGGGATTTATATAATAAAATTAAAAATTAATATGAAATTGGAAAAGTGGGTATATCCTTCGCATAATGTAAAATTTAATATTTGCGCACTTTATTTACATACACTCAATACTTAGGATAAGATGTTTTGTGGGTTTTTTGAATGAAAATAGAATTCACATGGGGTTTTATTTAGCTTTCCTAGGCAAATGAAGTTTATCCTTAGGAAAAGGGGTTTTATTAGGGTAATGAGGGGAAATGAATTTTCTGAAGGGGATTATACCACTTGATTTCCGTAAGTCATAAAGCCGAGGGTCTGATCCCACCAAAATTCAGAGAAGTGCTCTAAGCCTCTTCGACTTGAAGGATTTAAAGTATTAGAACATACTTGTGGATAGGAAATTAGTAAGTAAGGGGAAAAATGAATGAGGGGGAGTTAATCACATTAACTTGCCAACCTTTGTTTTTGCTTCCATAATTGACCATACATATAGAAATATGCGTCTAAGCATGATGCATATGTTTTGATCCAACCAACTTTAGACTTCAACAACCTTCCTTCTACTTACCCATTACTTACCCTACCATTTTTTCTTCATTTTATTTGGGTGCATTTAGGCTAGCGAACCCTTATCATCCATTTTTATTTTGAAAAGTAATCTATCTAATTCTAACCTTATATCATCCAAGGGCTCGGATTAAACTGATGAGCTCCTTTTATTTTCTCTACCTATCTAATGATTTTCCAAGATTAAATTGTTTGGTCAGATTTTATTCTCTAACTAAAAACATAAAATTCAAAGCATGATATAACCAAGATTAAACAATTTGATTACCATGGATTGTGGCATGGATAACAAGTTGCACACAATCGTTATTATGCATAAAATTAAACAGTAGTGGCATTTAGCCCTGCACACTTTCATGGTCTCTTTTTTTTGGGGGGGAGTGGGGGGGGGGTTTCATATATTTTCATTTTTTGACCTTCTCTTTTTTCTTTTTGTCCTTTAATTTTCTTTTAGGACATACCCTCGCTACATTTTTTTTTTAATATGGAAAACATTTGCAGAAAGCAAAGGTATGTACAACAAGGCTTAACCTTAGTCATTCAAAATTATGACTCCTATTGGTATAGGAACCTAACAGTGGCTCCACTTGGGGATGTCATTTTCTAGTGAAATGTTAAGAACTCTAAAGATCATTAGCCTTTGAATTGTTGTTGTTGTTACCTTGCAAAGTGACCTTATGTGAATCTACATTATTGATACTTATGACAGTAAATCCTTTTAAAGCTTAGGGCCTTCTCTTCGGGCTTCAACTTCAAAGATCACCATCTAATCCAAAATAGACTTTGTAAATAAAGTATGTGCAAATGGGAAATGAAAATTGGTAACTTGGTTCAAAGTAATGTTTTAGCATTAGACCATTCACTGGCCCACCTTCTTCATCTATACCATCAATTTCTCTCAAGAAGAAAGCATTATTTCCTCTATAAACATAAATGACATAGGGACCTTTACATAGGAAATCAAATTTCCCATGTTTTCCTTTGTCTTCCCTCCTTGAATCCCGCTTAAGTACTTTGTCACCAATGTAGAAATCTTCAGCCTTGGTTCTCTTATCAAAAATCTTTTTAATCTTTTCCTACACAGCTTGAGACCTGGCATAGACCTCTTCTCTGGTTTGTTGTAGGTGAATAGTTTGGTTGATTCTTCTTTGGATAGCATTAGGTTCAACCTGCAATTCTTGAAGTATCTTCATTACTGGTACTCCTAAAGATGATGGAAAGATAGATTCCATCCCATAAACAAGTTGATAGGGAGAAGTACCAATTGATTTCTTAGTAGTCAATATGTCTGCCCATAAGGGATTGACTAGCTTTTTATACCAAATTTTCTTATTGTCCTCTAGTAACTTCTTGATGATATTTACTAGGATTTTGTTTGAGGATTTTGCCAGTACATTACCTTGAGGGTAATATTCTATGGAATGGCCAAGGGTGATATGGTATTTATTTCATAAATATATCTTTATTTTGGATTTAAAGGCTATTGCATTGTCAGTAATGAGCGTATGCCTAAAAGTTGGTTTGTGGTTACCTCGGTCATTTTCTTTCTTCTAATAACTTATAGAGAAATTTCTCAGTGATAACACTAGTGAGAAGTGTTTTGAAGCCTCCCTTTGTTTGTTTCTTGGCTTTATCATAGTGTGTTTTGGATTCCTGGGCTTGGGTGGAACTACTGTGCATAATATCTATAAGTATGGACAGAAGTCCCTGGATTCCTTTGTTTGGATGAGGGTGGAGGTGGTTTAACCTTTGGACTCCTTTATTTGGTTGATGGGTGGAGATTGGAGGATCTCTAAACCCCGGATGGTGTGAAAGTATACCTTGAAGCATCCTTCCTCAAGCTTTGAAATCTGACTTAGGGGTGACAACTACAGTAAGAATTGGTTGTAGCTTATCCATGATTGGGAGGAGAGTTAGAGTCCCAATATCAGTTGTTGGATTCCTTCATTTTCATATAAGTGTTCTTATTGCCTATATAGATGTATAACTCTTGATTTTGGTTATATATTATGAGCACATATTATGCATGTTGTACCATGGATTTCCAAATGGATGTTTGTTGTTTTGTATAAATGCTATTGAATTCCACACATGTGCTTAGTTATGGTCTCAATTCTAGAATGGGATTTCTTGTACAAATATGGATTTGAAGTAATTTTGTGTATTCATATAAAGAGTAGAATGATTCCAATGTTTTATTCTAGAGCCTAAATGTTGGCTTGAAATATTGAATGGGAAAAATGGGTGGATCTCTGTCTTAATATGAGATTGAAATTTGTAAAATGCATTGAGCACTTAATATTTGTTAAATACATTGTGGCCTTGATAATATTTGGAAGTATAGTTCGTATATGATAGAGAATTAATGAGTTCATGCATGGTTTTGGAATGAGTTAAGTCCTTGTGTTAATTTGAGTATAAATTCTAGTTAAGGACATGTATGCATTTAAGTATGTAAATCAATTATTGCTTGAGTTTGGAGCAATGTCTGAGTTTTTCAACTGTCAGGATGTAGAAGGATCTCTGTAATAACTATTGTTTTGTTATCTCAATGGCCTTTAGGCATTGGCTTATAAATTACAAGTCCTAGAGGGCTAGCTTGGTTTTGTAAGACTATATGTGTGTGTGTGTGTGTGTTGTCAAGTTAGGCCAAGTCCTTATTAAAGGTCAAAATATATATGCTCCAATTTATATGTATATAATGTGTGCTCCTTGTTGGCCTGTAATAATTAATTTTCCATTAATTTCCTTTTTCCTCTTTCCAACGCCAATTTCCATAGCCAATAAATAATTAACCACAAGTGGATCCTAATGTAATATTTTTCCCCTCATTTAGCTTGTAATATGTGTCCCATGACCTTGGTTTGATTTTTTCTTTTATAATGTCCATGATTTATTTATTTACATGGAAATTTAACCCAAGGTTGTTACAAATATTTTGGTTAAAACCTGTGCATAAGACAAATTGCACACAAAGTGCAAAAGAAGATGATAGAAAAACTACGATGGGCTTGGCCAAGTCCACATGAAATAAAATGGGAAACAATGTAATAACCATGGAAATGGCACAAAATGGGATTTTTTCCTAAAATTTAATACAACATGGCTGAGATATGTAAGTAATAATGACATTGTGTGGCTTGAAGGGTCATTATTTGAAAGCCATCATAGTAGCATGGTAAGTGATCAACTATAAAAATATGATCATTGTGTGAATGGAATGGAAGCAGAGTTTGTATTTTCCATGATTGGGTAATGCAACAAGGTTATTTAATGGGTTTCGAATTACATGGAAAACCATTAAGAAAGTGGAAGGAATGGCCCATTGTCGATATTTATGTTATGTTTATGCTCCTGAAAATTGTGGTGAGCATGAATGAAAAAGGAAAAAGGTGGAAAAATGATAGCTTACGAAAAACATGGATGAGGAGATGTTGAGTTAAATAAATTGCTATATATTGCAATAGTGGAAATATTAGTTGACTACGATGATGATGGCAACAAGGTAAAAAGTAAAAGGAAGAGAATTAGGTGAGAATTCTTTTGGCTGAGTTTGGGAAATATCGTTTGCAAAATTAATGCATGCTCTGCATGGATACCATAAAAGTTTTATGGATACTCATAGTCATTAGATATCTGATACATTAGAGATATAATTTTTGTTGGTGGGATTGTGTTGAATAGTCGACACTTTTTTTAGTCTCCAATGTTCGACAGGACAAACATTGAATATTTGATGCCAAAGTGAGCCAAAAATTTATTTGATCGTCTGATGCTTTTTTGTTGGAAGTGTGATGCCAACATACGTCAAATTTCCAATAGCCTAAATTTTAGATATATTCCACCATAGAGGCCAAAATATTTGACGCTTAGATGTTGGATATATGATGACGTATTATTCCAGTCTAAAGGGATCTGATGATTCGTTCTGTCAGTATGGATTTGAATGTCTGACAGTATAAGTCGAATAATCAATGTTACAATAAATTTAAGCGACAGGCTAAACATTAGATATCTACCTCCATAAAGGCCAAACATCTGATGCCTGGACGTCGAATATATGACACCGTATTATTCCATTTTGTAGAGATTCGATGGGTTTTTCAGTCGAAATGGAGTCAGATGTCCAATGGTGTGACGTTAGATAAGGGAAATTGTAATTGTTTAATGCAACATGAGTCTTGTGGAACTGACTCATTCATCTGTCAGTACAAAGTCAATTATTCCGCAATTTGTTCCACCAAAATGGCATCAGATAGTCAATATTTTAACTTAACATTGAATATCAGACGGCTGCTAGAGCTTTAAAAAAATATAAAATTTGATTTGGGACTAAGTGGTTGGGGAGGCATTCATCTATGTCTTCTTCAGATTGGCTATTCACTCCACACTTTACTTATATCACTACGATGAGTGCCTCCAAATCAAAAGGAAACACAACTTAAATTTGATAGACTTTAAATTTTTGGACCCCATGAGAATTGATTTTAATGAAATATTTCCATGTTATAACAAAGTTTAGTTGTGATTTAATAGTGTTAATCCATGCATGGGATGTGTTTTAGCCACTTTCCATTTCATATTTCAAAAATAAAAATTATATATATATATATAGCCTAACATTTCAGGGCTATAAAGTGGAGCATTTTTATATGAATAAATTAAACGCTGGGCCACCCCACACTGACAGAGGATTAAAGAGTGTGCATGTTTCAAGTGAATCGCCATGATTTTGGACCGATATGCATCCATATCCATATCCAAACTCGATGGTATAAATAAATAAAAGTTTATTTGGGGAGGATCCCCCATGAGTTGGTCTCCCAAAACAAATGTTAGGAGATCTAAAATTTGATCTTCCTCGCTACCACTCAAGGGAAAACCACTTACTAGTGCGAAAACCCTCGAGGTTGGAAAATGGTTTATGTTGAAACCATTCCTGACGATAGGCGAGCATGTAGCAAGCGAGCCACCTCACCCAACCATGTCATCCTCCGGTTCCACATCACCTTACACCACAATCCTTCTATACTCTTTCATCTATATCCTCATCATTTTCATTTTCCCACTTTATCGTTAAATGAAACCCTACTCCGCTCCATTCTATCCTTATCACTCTAGACACACTTCACTCTTTCTCTCAACTCAAAATCACAACTTCCTCCTCCAAATCATCCAGGTAATAACATCCTCCATATCCTATACTTTTAATTAAAATACAAATTGCTAAAATGGCCAAGAAAGTTGCTCTATCTGCGTCAACTACAAAAATTCCTCTAATGGATATAGAGAGGGACATTTTTGGCCCTGACTGTTCACTAGACCTCATGCAAATTCGACAAGACATACAAGTTTAAAGATGTTGAGGTGACTTAAAGGACACCATTTGAAGACCAATGAGCTAAATTTGAGGGGCAAAACCCATCTATTTTGAAGTAAATGTGGATTTTAATGGGTTTATGACTTATTTTTGAGATTGGAAAGTTACTCCCATGCTTCATGGAGGTCCCTTGACCCAAGATATGACCTTGGGTATTCATTTGATACATTATTTGGAATTATTAGAGAATTATATTGAACAATTTATGGAGTTGTTTTCATGAAGTTTCCCTCTTTGGAGGTCTCTTGGGAGGATCAATTTGAAATTTGGAGATATTCATGGAGCATATACACATGTTGGAGATCCTTTGGAGCCTAGAGGAGCATCCTTCACCCTTATTTGGAGGATATTACCTCTCATTTACTTCATCATATTCATTGTACATGTGGCTTGACCACTTTTTTTAAATTGTTTTTTAACAGTTGTTTAGTTACTTTTCGTAGGCTAGATCTAACAAATCACATGAAAATTTGAGTTTTATTTTGGAAGGAAGAACTTATGGTTAGGTACTTCGTAGCTCTCTCTTTTTGGATCCCAATCAATATATCTTTCTTCAAGCATATATGGTGTTAAGGGTTCTTTCTTTGTGGTGAATGTCTCAATTTTTTAAGCTCGTATTACTTGGTTTTGTTTTTGGCGCATAAACATTAATGGTGGAATGCTAAATTTATTTACAAGACTTTCAAACTGGTCCATTAAGGGTTAGAAAATATCACATGAAAGGGAGAAGCATAGGGTTTCTCCTCATTCTTCCTTTGTTGATTTGGTTTGTATTTGATACCATTCTTTGATTTTCCTTATGCTTCTTTGGATGAAGTATTATGTGATTTTATCAAGTCATAGTTGGTTTTACAATATGAAGGATTATCTTCCATTGAAGCCCCTTATTGTACACCTTGAATTTACTATTGATCCTAATTGGGTAATGATTAAACATTCATTATTGTCTTCCACCATGGAATTCCCCCCATGGAAACGACAATGGTATGCTTCGATTTTTTTCTCAAAGACGCAAGGCTTTCCTCATGAACATCCCAGGATAGATGTAGAGAAAATTCCAAGAGTCCATGGGTAAATTGATTCAGTCACATAATATCTCTTTGCATTTATGGAATTTAACAACAACGAAATACTCTTTGATGAAGATATTTTAATTATTTTTTTTGCAGTAAGTCTAAAGGAAAACATAAGGAATTGGTGCAGTAGCCTTGGAATGGAAATTTTTTCATCTTTTGCAAATTGTATTCAAGCATTTTTCACACGTGGGACTGCGTTACTAAAAAATTCCTTCCCATTATTCAAGAGATCGAGAAATTTTTGGATGAATAAAGGCTAATTGAATAGGGTCTAGCTAGGACCAACTCTTAAAGATGATGAAACCAATCTTGAAGTAGTTTCAAACCTAGATTTGAAGGAAGAAGCTCCTAGATTCACTTTTGAAGAAGATGATGCTACTGCTACTATTTCCTACTCTTTGTTTGATGATGAAAAATAAATGATAAATAAGAAACTATATAATAAAAAGGGAACCCTGACTTGATCATTTCCTGAATACGAAATCACCATGACATATTTATGGTCAACCATGAATTTTAGTTTGAAATAAAGGAAGAGGCATTTACATTACTTTACAATACCATGAAAGGGAAATGTACAAGTATACAAAGGGAAGTGTTTTTGATGGCCAAGAATAATAGAGTGACGTGGCTGAATTTGAGGGTTTTCTTGGAAGGAGAAACTCTTCCATCAGTTTTATCTATCACTATGATAGATTCAAGGAAATAAATATTTTTTAGTTCAAACACAAATTCCTTGCCTTTGATTCCAAATGCAACACATAAAGGTACCAGAAATACAACACATAAAATAACCTTATATTTAACTATTAGTGTATTTTACCATTAGCATGGGAATTTCTCACTAACTACTGGGCTTATACACTTTTCCTCTCTCTTTACTACTGGCATTAAGGAACTAGCTAACAACTTAGTTCTGGTTAAACTCCAATCGACTCTATGTCTATAACTAGCCATAGATTTTCCCCTGCATAACCCCTAGGAGCATGTGCTTATGCCATATACCTATTTTGAGGTCATTGCTTCACATTTCATTCATGGTACCCCAAGGGTGGTTCTGGTCAATCCAATAAGAATTCATTCATGCAAAGGAATTCCACATGCTAACATTTTAAGACATATGTAGTCATCATCTAAATCTCTATATTGCTTTACAACTTTCCAAGCTTTTGTTTCATCTTTAAGTTCATTCTGATTTTTTCTATAGCGTTGATTACTAGCTTAATGGATAAATATTTTGGAACCCCTCCATAAGTAAGTAGTGCAATCAAACATCTTGAAATGGATGTTGTGCTCGGCTTATTGTTGGTTCCACATATTTCCAAGGAGTTGATACTTGGGTAACAAACATAATTTTCATATATTTTAACTTTGATCATCGAATCTCGAAAATAATTCGTTTTACATGGAAATCTTTTGTTAACAAGAAATTTTCCTTTGGCTGCATAGCCAATATAGAAAAGATGACACTGAATGAGCAAGGGACATGGATCTAAAATCTGTTTGATTAAATTTTTGTCTTCAAATACATTTTTTGGGAATTGTGAAGTCAAATCTTCGAATATAAATCTGGTGCCATCAATATGTATTAGCTCTCCATTCAAGCCATGAACCTCCTTTTTATTCTCATCCAAACATGGTATATTTGCCACATAGATAAAATTTGCATCTGATATATCACCTCCAAAGGGAATGGTTTTCGAAAGAATCAATGTAAAATAAACTATGTACTTCTTCAAACTGGAAACAATATGTACATGCATAAAAGTGCATTGTGCCTGATGGATAGATTTGTTAAAAAAAATGTATGTACCTTTTTCATATTCTTTTGCAAATTATTTGTCAAAAAAAAGTAACAATTAATTGATGATGACATGTTCTTTTTCATTTTTTCCTCGCCACCATCCTTGACTAAGTTCTATAGGGAGAAGGCAGGTCTAGGTCTTAATGTAGGTGTGATAGGTGGTATAGTTGGGTTTGTGTGATAAGCCACAAGGGCATCTATGAACTGCAGGAGCTTAGGATAGTCGTGTGGGTAATGGCCATATGCCCACCAAGATAAATCATTGATTATTGATTTCCGATTTAGAGAGATCTTACTTATGCTAGATAACAAGAATTTTGTCTATGTTTGGTCTAAAGCAACCTTATTTGCTTTATTTCTCCAAGTGAAGGTACCTACGGTTTTCTAAAGGTGAGATCTAATACGATGACAAAGTGGGTCTAAGCTGGGAATAATTCTTTTCCTATGGATGTATAAAGGTGAAGGCATCGTCGAAGGGGTTAGGGGTATGAGAGTTTCTTTATAATGTCAGCCAAAGTTAGTGAAACCATGATTTTTTTTTTTTGTAAACAACAAATCACAGTAAATAAATGCGTCAAATCTCATAAATGCAACATATTTTTTCCTTAATTTTCATATATTAAAATAACTAACCCAAGCATACAGTGACAAAATATAGTGTTATCTCACCTCAATTGGTGTCATCAATTCTAAACGTTTATCCCAACTTGAATCCCTTGTATTCTTGTTAAATTAATATATACACAAGACCAGAAGATTGCAATTCACTCAAAAGTGGCATTTCAATTCAAGTATTTTAAAACTTAGAATTAGTAGGTACTAAAATGTACATATTAAATTTCTTCCTAGAGCAAGCAAGTTCACAAAGTATCCAATTTATTAGATACAAAAGTTCTTTGTTGTGTAATATAAAATTGCAAATGACTTTAATGCTTGTAGTATTTTTGTTGAGGGTATTAGTTAAATAGAAATTGAACATATAAGCAATGGGAAAGACCACAAGATCACAACTACATGTATCCTTCATCTTGCTACTCATGATATCAACCATGTTCCATCTTCTAACTAGATAGTTATAAACAAAAACAAATAATACACCATTGAATTACCATTGCTCATACCTTCTTCCATCCATGGCAGTATATTCTTGCCAATCTGACGAACTTTGTAAGTTGGAATTACAAGGTTGTACAACATCTCCCTTTAAAATACAAAAGAAATGTCAAGCTAATTCAAAGATATACCACTCATATGACTAAAAATACAGTAAGTAGCGCAATATTTTATGCATAAACAAAAAGGAATCACCTTGAAAGTAACTTACCTTGAATGCTAAATGTAATGCTACCATTTTGAGCTATTTGCTTTTGATTGTTTTTCCACTTCAACATTTGAATTGATACTAGTTGTCCTACACATATTCATGAGACCAATGAGGCAAACTTAGATTGAATTTAATCAAATATTAAATTTACTGCATGAATAAAATACAATTAAAAAGAATTGAATGCATGAATACTTGAATGAGATCCTTTTGGTTTCGAGATAAATTATTGGAGTAGTTTAATCTTGGAGAAAATCTCCCTCCACTCAACAAAGCAATAATGAAGTCAACATTGACTTTGTTGTTGCTTTGTTAGATCAAGTATTTTTTTTCTCCAATATTATCCTAATCCTAATTTATTCTCTACTAAATAGATACAACCACATGAAGAAGGAATTTTTGATGGCCTCCCCCTCTCCACTCCCCCCCACCGCCCACCCCCTCCCCTACATCACTCTTAATTCCCCAATACCCAATCCATCTACCATATAGAAATAGTTGAAAGCAAGACATTAAGATACATAAAAAAACAAATAGTAAACATTTCATTCATTCGTAGATCCAGAAAATATTTCATCTCAATAAATTTTATCATAAAAAATATGTTTACATAATATGAAACAAGTTTGTGTACATAAAAAACATATAGAAATTATTCATTAACATATAAAATTTATTCATTCATTGTAGACAAAAAATACTTCATCTCAATAAATTTATCATAAAAAAATATGTTTCCGTAATATGGTACGTGATGTTTCTAATTATATAACAAGTACGGTCATTTTTTTATGGCATGGTCATGTACTCATGATGTCATCAAGGATGCCACAAGAGGGGTGGATCATCAGTTTTAACAAGAAAGAAATATGAAATTGATAGTTTTGTTATTGTTATTACAAGTATTTCATTAATAAAAATAGCATTAGAGTTTTCTTTACCTCATGCACTAATTGACACTATCCAAATGGCCACCCTGTGCTCCTCTTCTGGTACATGATCCTCATGTATGACACTCTACCATTGAAAGTTGTCTCATGGTGTCTGTATGTTGTGGTGTGATCGCTGTAAAAAAAAATCATATATAAGAAAGAACAGGTTTTTTCGATTAGATAATGTAAAAGTTAAAAAACAAACATTCGTAAATGAACTTATGACATAAAATAAATAACTTTAAAATTTGGGTATTACCTGATATCTTCGAAAATTTTAGTTGAACATGTTGATCCTATCTTTAATCTTAGGACTTTTGTTTCTAATGTGAATCAAATGAACAAGTTCTTCATTCATTCTCATCACAAGCTTATTGAATGTTACGATTGGGTTAGGAGAAATGAGCAACTCATCATCATCAAAACAAACAAAATCACTGTCGCCATGCCCCCCAGACTACATATTTCCACCAAATATTTATGATCCGGATTTAAATAGGAACGCAATAGATTACAGAGATAACCATAAATACAGAGATGTGATAACCATAAATAAAGAGATGCAGTGGAAACAACACTTCATTTCATTAATGGAAAATACCGAAATATGCTTACAACCAGAATTGGAAATAAACCAGCTAGGACTATGGTAGCTTATCTCTGAGAAGAGATGTGATGGCTACATGCCTCTGAACTGTGTTACAATGAGGCTCGAAGGCCTATTTATTATTTGAGACACAATGAAAAACCCTTCACATTCCAAAACCTAACCCTAGGAGATGAAACGCCAAACTGTGGGCCCCGTTTGGGGTTAAGTTGGTACATCAACTTCCCGGGGTCGTAACTTTAGCATATGATCTCCGTTTGACGCGTACAATAGCTCATTAGAAGGATCTATTCGAGCACTATCATTGTTGGAACGGCAACACGGGTCCATGTTCCATGGACCCGTGTTGCCACTGGAATCCCAAAAAACGTCGTTTAGGGCCTCAAAACGGCTCCGGAAGTTCAGGACCCGAAAAACAGCTAAAAATAGTAAGTTGTGCTACAATTAAGGAAACTGAAAATACTGAGAAAGACAATGGTGGGGGTCCAGGTGGACTTGGCAGGTGGCCACCAATATCCACCTGGATCATTCCTCCCCCCTTAGGAAGCAATGGTCCCCATTGCGTTGAGCTCCTCCATGAGATGAGGAAACTTCTGCTGAACCTGTTCCCTGGTAACCACTTGCCCTGCTGAAGGAGTTGGCCTGCTTTGACAACTCGATACAGTTGGATATTCTGTTGGCGAGTGTTCTTGATTTGTGTGTCCATGATCCGATCAGT
>APFE030070372.1:5536-17782 GCA_000404065.3 Pinus taeda | reverse complement strand
TTGATTGAGCTGAAAGAAGTTTGAATTGATAGGGTAGGTAGGTAGGAAAATGCAAATAAGCTCAAGGTTGACTGAGCATTTTTCAATAGATATAGATTTCTTTCTCCTACAGTGATCATCAAGCTTAAGCCCGAGGTGAAGGCCCAAGAAGCTTGAAGGGGATGGTTGTTAAGCAAATCTATGTTTGTTATAAAGAGGACAAAGCACTGGACCTGCATGTTCTTAGTGTACCACTGGGGCACACTATCCCAAGTGGAGCCACCTGTTATCACTCAAGAAAAAATATTTTAAATTCTGAACATTAATTTTTTAAATTTGTCAAAGGGTTGGTGTCAGTTTTGGGTCTAGTCTTTTCATCTTGTTTTAGAGTATTGTTAAGTCCTAGGAGTCTTGTTGGTATGTTTAAATAAAGTTCAACACTCCGTTTTCATCCATCACTGGTCTCACATCACACCTAAGCTCCATATGTCAATCCTATTTCAAAGTTCTTATGTGCAGCGAAACTGTCTAGGTGTTTTCGTAGCGCAAAACCCAGTCTAGGAGTTTTCCTAGCGCAAAACCCAGAATTTTCACTGGCTGCGCTACGAAATCAGGGATTCATGCAGATCCGTGTCAAATGTCATCCAACTGTCAAATCTACTAGAATTTGTTACATTTTCATCATAAATTGTCAATCCATACACCTCACCTATCACATTCAACTGCTCATTCTTATCATTAGGTTCGTTAGGTGTCTTGGTGCACTCAAGTTTCAAATTTCAAAAAAGGAGCCAAGTATTTTCAGTTATGATTATGTATGGGTTCATCTATGAGAAGCAACTTGACAAGCACTTAATCAGAATTCTTTGAAGTCCAAGTGAAGTAGCTTCCCTTTTCATTTCAAGGGAGGCAATGATCGAGATTAAGATGGTGCAAGCTCTTTCAATTTTCATCTTGCAAGAATTCCACGGAGTTATTTACAGAAAAGAAGGATCATAGATTAGGAAGGTGTCTAATATTGAACAAGCTTTCAAACAAGTTGGCTGTTGGAGATTCTGCGAAAAACTTCAAGGAGGTCACATGCAATTCACCAAAGAATTTGCTTCCAGTTTCACATGATTTAATTCAAAGGTTGGAGTGCTTAAATTACCAATCTCTCCAGAGGTTATATTTGCAGTCACTGAAATCACAAGAAAGACAATTTTAAAAAAGAGAACTATGTGTTTTTGACTCACACAGCAGTTTCGTAGCGCGCTACGAAACTGCTGAAGGTGACAGTTTCGTTTTTGAGGATCTACCTTGAAAGAAAGAGAGGATTATTTTGAAAAGGATGTTGCTGCAGAGGTGTAATAAGATCACTTGAGAAGTTTGAGCCCTAATCAAAAGGTAAATTCAAGAAATGAAGATATATACGCTTACCAAACCTTGTGCTACGAAATCACTAAAGTAGCCTTTTTCAGGAGAAAAATTGTTTTAAGTAGTCAACTTCCAGGAGGTCTCCAGAGCAACTGAAAGAATATTTTTGAAAATTGAAAGAGGTTTTTATTACTAATATGCTGAACTAGAAAACCCTGTTTCAGTTTCTTCAAATTAATTATGAGCTGGGAGAAATGGGTGACTAAACTTGCGTTATGAAACTGCTGCAGGTGCAAGTCTTTCATAGGCATATTTCTCTGTTTTACACCTATTTTTCAAAGACACATTCTTGGAGGTAGGGAAGGTGTTGAAAAAAAAAAGAGAGGTTTCTATTCAGCATGGATTGGTTCACAAAAGCCTCCTTCAGGTTTTCTAAATACGTTTTTTGTGAGAAGTTATGAGCTTTGTCCCAAGACCCATTTTTCAGCCAGAACAGAGCAAGGGACAGTCTCCTAGTTTCCAGGAATATCAAAAGGATGAGTCATCAAGGGCCAGCTGGAAGGTTATGAGCACCATAAATTTCGAATTCATGGAGTTTTAGGTGTCAAAGAATGTTTTAAATGTTTATATAAGGTTGTTGTAATCATAATAACGAGTTACACTCCTAGTTGTATTAGGTCTCTAGGACTCCTAGTTAGCTATCCTTTGTATTAAATAGTTAGTTTTAAGTGTCAATAGGTGTAAAATTAGGAGGAATTCAAATTCCCCTCGTGCTGGAGGAAGGAATCTACATGAACTCTATATATGGGAGAAGAACTAATGTATTAGGGGTTGGAAAATGTTAGAGAACAAGACTACTTTTGTAAATGCTATGCAGGGATTGATATATACAGAAGCAGTTGGACTTTTCTGAAGCTGAGATTCTTAGTGTACTTCAGTGAGCTTCATATTTTATCTTTTATATGCTTTACTTCCTTATTCTTAATGCTTATTACTCAGAATTCATGGTTACTCATGCTCTGACTTCCTTTAGGTATTAAACTCTGATCTATCAATTTAAATTCTTTCCTTTTGAATATCTTGATGTATCATTACTCAGAATTCATGCCCACATGCTCTGACTCGTATGAAGTTCAAGTTATTGAGACTTTCTTGAATTTGTCACTCTTTCATTGAAGTATATACAAGCCTCAGTTTTATAAGAAGAGCTATTTGTTATCCTTATCTCTATCACTAACTCCATAGCCCAATGGTAGCAAGTCTCCATCTTCCAATCTACAAACATATAAAATCACAAACCATAGAGTTAGCCATCTATCCATATCATAATCAAAGATCATTAATCCTTTGAGAGAGCCCTCTCAGGTTGGGGAGGCTAAGCCTCAGCCTAAAGTAGGTTTGAAATAGTTACTTAAGGTCTTCCTGGTCAACAACCTTCCAAGGTCGGATTTTGAGATAACACTCACAAAGACTTCAAATTCAAATTTCCTTAACTAATTAACTCAACTTAATTAATTAATTAATATTTCCAACTATTGTTAAGACCAAAATTAATTTTGCTTCCTATAGATAGATTAGGGACTGCTATAAATAGGAAGGGACCCAGAAATGCTATTTTTAGAACTTTCTATTTTTAGCAGTTTCACCTCGCACCCAGTATGGCCAATGATTTCACTGGCCAAACTGCTATTTTTAGACATGCTATTTTTAGTAGGTTTATTTTTAACACCTTCTAAATTTATCATTTCTTGTTGCACATTTTTCAACAAAAATAACTTATTTAATTTTGAACATTATTTTTGAAAGAGCTTATGTTTTCTTTTTGTAAGCTTGGTAGGGTTACATCTTCATCATGTCCAACTTCTCACCCCAGTCAAGGGGATAGCACAAGATTTGAACCCAAGACTTCCGATTTGGTGAGACTTAATTTCCATGACCATTGCCAATTGAGCTACCCCAAACATACAAAATAACTTATTCAATTTTGAACTTCATTTTCGAAAGAGAATAAGTTTTTTTGTAAGCCTGGTAGGGTTACATCTTCATCATGTCTAACTTCTCACCCTAATTAGGGGATAGCTCAAGATTTGAACCCAAGACTTCGGATTTGGTGAGACTTCATTTCCACGGCCATTACTAATTGAACTACCCCAAACAAAGAAAATAACTTATTTAATTTATAACTTCATTTTCGAAAGAGCTTATGTTTTTTTGTAAGCTTGGTAGGGTTACATCTTCATCATGTCCAACTTATCACCCCATTCAGGGGGATAGCACAAGATTTGAACCCAAGACTTCCGATTCGGTGAGACTTCATTTCCATGACCATTGCCAATTGAGCTACCCCAAACAGACAAAATAACTTATTTGATTTTGAATTTCATTTTCGAGAAAGTTTTTTTTTTTTTGTAAGCTTGGTAGGGTTATTTCTTCATCATGTCCAAATTCTCACCTCGATTAGGGGGATAGCACAAGATTTGAACCCAAAACTTCTGATTTGGTTTGACTTCATTTCCACAACCATTGCCAATTGAGCTATCCCAAACAGACAAAAGAAGTTATTTAATTTTCAACTTCATTTTCAAAAGAGTTTATGTTTTTTGTAAGCTTGGTAGGGTTACATCTTCATCATGTCCAAATTTTCACCCCGATCAGGGGGATATCACAATATTTGAACCCAAGACTTCTGATTCGGTGAGATTTCATTTCCATGGCCATTGCCAATTGAGCTACCCAAAAAAAAAAAATAACTTATTTAATTTTGAACTTCATTTTCGAAAGAGCTTATGTTTTTTTTTTTGTAAGCTTGGTAGGGTTGCATCTTAATCATGTCCAACTTCACACCCCAATCAGGGGGATATCACAATATTTGAACCCAAGACTTTCGATTTGGTGAGACTTCATTTCCATGACCATTGTCAATTGAGCTACCCCAAATAGACAAAATAAGTTATTTAATTTTGAACTTCATTTTCGAAAGAGTTTATGTTTCTTTTTTGTAAGCTTGGTAGGGTTACATTTTCATCATGTCCAACTTCTCACCTTGATCAGGGAGATATCACAAGATTTGAACCCAAGACTTCCAATTCAGTGAGACTCCATTTCCACTGCCATTTCCAATTGAGCTACCCCAAACAGATAAAATAACTTATTTAATTTTGAACTTCATTTTCGAAAGAGCTTATGTCTGTAAGCTTGGTAGGGTTACATCTTCAACATGTCCAACTTCTCACCCCAATTATGGGGATAGCACAAGATTTGAACCCAAGACTCCCGATTCAGTGAGATTTCATTTCCACGGTCATTGCCAATTGAGCTACCCCAAACAGACAAAATAACTTATTTAATTTTGAACTTCATTTTTGAAAGAGCTTATGTTTTGTTTTTATAAGCTTGATAGAGTTACATATTCATCATGTCCAACTTCTCACCCCAGTCAGGGGGATGGAACAAGATTTGAACCCAAGACTTTCAATTCAGTGAGACTTCATTTTCACAACCATTTCCAATTGAGCTATCCCAAACAGACAAAATAACTTATGTAATTTTGAACTTCATTTTCGAAAGAGCTTATGTTTTTTGTAAGCTTGGTAGGGTTAAGTTATTTTGTCTATTTGGGGCTCAATTGGAAATGGCCATGCAAATGAAGTCTCACCGAATCATAAGTCTTGGGTTCAAATCTTGCGTTATCCCCCTGAACGGGGTGAGAAGAAGGACATGAAGAAGATGTAACCCTACCAAGCTTACAAAAACAAAAAATCTCTTTCGAAAATGAAGTTTAAAATTAAATAAGTTATTTTGTCTATTTGGGGTAGCCCAATTGGCAATGGCCATGGAAATGAAGTCTCACCAATTAGAAGACTTGGGTTCAAATCTTATGCTATCCCCCTGATTGGGGTGAGAAATTGGACATGATGAAGATGTAACCCTACCAATCTTACAAACAAAAAAAACATAAGCTCTTTCAAAAATGAAGTTCAAAATTAAATAATTTATTTTGTCTGTTTGGGGTAGCTCAATTGGTAATGGTCATGGAAATGAAGTCTCACCAAATCGGAAGTCTTGGGTTCAAATATTGTGCTATCCCCTTGATCGGGGTGATAAGTTGGACATGATGAAGATTTAATCCTGCCAATATTACAAAAAGGACATAATCTCTTTTGAAAATGAAGTTCAAAATTAAATAAGTTATTTTGTCTATTTGGAGTGGCTCAATTGGCAATGGCCATGGAAATGAAGTCTCACTGAATTAAAAGTCTTGGGTTCAAATCTTGTCAATCTCCATGATCAAGGTGAGAAGTTAGACATGATGAATCTGTAACCCTACCAAGCTTACAAAAATATATAATCTATTTCGAAAATGAAGTTCAAAATTAAATAAGTTATTTTGTCTGTTTGGGATAGCTCGATTGGCAATGGCCATGGAAATGAAGTCTCACCAAATCGAAAGTCCTAGGTTCAAATCTTGTGATATCCCCCTCATCGGGTGAGAAGTTGGACATGATGAAGATGTAACCCTACCAAGCTTACAAAAAAAAACATAAGCTCTTTCAAAAATAAAGTTCAAAATTAAATAAATTATTTTCTCTTTGGGGTAGCTCAATTGGCAATGGCCGTGGAAATGAAGTATCACCGAATCGGAAGTAAATCTTGTGCTATCCCCCTGATCGGGGTGAGAAGTTGGACATGATGAATGTAACCCTACCAAGCTTATTAAAAAAATAAGCTCTTTCGAAAATGAAGTTCAAAATTAAATATTTTTTCCTTAATTTTTTTAATTGCTTTTAATTTCTATTTTTTTATTTGTTAATATATTTGTTTTTTTAATGTTAAAATTATAAAAATTTTCCTTAAATTATATTTTTTGGAAATATTCTTTGTATTTTCATTTTTTAATCCTTTTTTTTTAAACAATTTATGTTTATTTTTATTTATTTATTTAATCTTACCTTTGTCCTCAATGATGAACCATAGTAAGTTGTTCTTTAAATGTGTCGACCATGAAAAATACTTTGTGATTTCTCCAAAGATATTTTGTATATATGTTTGATTGTTTTGTCATTTTTTCTATCTTTTAAATTTTTATGTTTAATATATATTTTATTATTAGTTATTTATTTTTTAAGTTTCTTTTGTCATTTTTTATCTTTATGTTTAATAATTTTTTATTTACTAGTTATTATTTTTCTTTAACTTTTTTGGTTTTTTGTTTTACTTTTTCTCATTCTTTTAATTTTTATTTTGTTTTGTATTTTTCATTTTTATTTATTATTATTATTTGCAAAGTCTGTGTGAATCCTCGACTAGCATCCCGATCCCATTATGTGTCAATATTAAAGTTGATTTTCAACTTTTCATTATAATGGATCAAGTTTGCCCCCACAATGTACGAATTTCATGGTTGGTTTTTAAGATTTTATTGCAATAGGTCTAGTTTGCCTACACTGCATGTCAATTTGATAGTTGATTTTTTAAGTTTTGTTGCAATGTGTCAAGTTGTCTTAGGTTAATATTTTAAATAGTTATACATTTGGCATTTAAAAAAAAAAATACTCTTGGTATATTAACTCTTTCATTTAGGTGTTCATGTTTAAAGTTTTTTTTAGTCATATAATTTTTAATTTTTCTATAATGTCATGGTTGAAACATATTGAAAACTTAAGTTTTTTGTAGTCATGATATTTGGTTTTAATTCCATGATTGAAAAACTGTCAAAATTTTAAGGTTCTTAGTCACAATATTTTATCTTTAATGTTATGGTTGAAAACATTTATAAGTATTTTATCTTTAATGTTATGACTGAAAATTGTTAGAATTTTAATGCTTTTCAAGACATGATATTTTATATTTAATTCCATGCCTGAAAATTGTTGGAATTTTAAGGTTTTTAAGAGTCATGATATTTTCTCTTTAATGTCATTACTAAAATATGTTGAAAATTTATCCCAAATAAAAAGACGATATTCCAGCATCAACACTTTTAATTTTCAAGGTGTTTTTTTGCACCAAAAAATTTGGCTTTTATTAGCTTTTACTGTCATTTTAAAAAATATTGAAAATTTACCTCAAAAAAAAAAAACAGTGATGGAGAATCAACATTTTTCATTTTCAGGTTGTTTTTCCATGTTTTTTGGGGGTTTTTTTCTAGAGTTCTTGTTTTGAGGTAGTAGTTCTCGTTTGATCAGTAACTTTATTATGCACTAGTTAAAGTAAAATCTAGAAATTTAATAAAACTATAATAGTGAATACTTTCATATTTTTAATATAATATTGTCATATATGTTGTGACAAAATTCCTAGAGGAATATCCATGGTAGTTTACGGATCATATGGAATCATGCTTTGCATACACAACATCATGTGCAAATCTTGGAACATGTTATTCAAGGGGTACATATCTTGGTGTGTGTGGTTCAGCTGATGTACTGGCCTCAGTGGCTGATGTGCCAGTCACAAGGAAAAGTATCAACGACGCTACCAATGCCAACCCCCATAGTGTTATATACCTAGGGGGGATAATATGGGGTACAAAGGGAGGTACCCAAGGTAATAATGTAATAATGGGATGGGCCATAGTAATAAATAAGGTGGTTAGCCCATATCATGTAAGGGACCACAAGTAGTTAGTAATAATGTAATGGGCCCATGATATTAGTTGGATGGTATGAGGGAACCATGGTAATGACCCATGGTATTGTATGTATGAGGCCTATATAGAGGCTAGAGACTCCAGGTCAAGGAATAATGTCAAGGAATATTGTATGAATAGGCATATGGCTTGTGGAGTGTTCTCCTTCCTTAATGAGTGAATGTAAGGTGTTGCCCTACCTTAAAGGTTTGATCAATAAAGAATCATTTCATATTATTTCTGGGTTTATTTTCATTGTCTTATATTTTCATATAAGACCTGTAATATTTCTGGGTTAGATCTATAACAAGTGGTATCAGAGCACCTTCTTGGGCAAAAAAGTGGAGATTTTTTATTTTTATTTTTTTTTTATTGCAGGATTTGGGGTCGGCAAGTTTGCAAATCAGATCAGTACGTTTTGGTGTAAGATATGCAAAATATAATTACAGAGCTGGATTCTATGTGAAAAAATACCTGAATTCAAAAAAAAAAATCGACCGAATCGGAGTCCAGATGAAGGAGATATCGCTGATCTAAAACTCAGTGGTGTTAGAGACAATGTTTCAGGGCAGCAAGTTGGCGACGTAGATCTGGACGTCTTGGTGCAAGATCTTCAAAATCTAATTGTAGATCTGGATTCTTTGTGAAAAAATACTCAATTTCAAAAAAAAAAAAATCAGTCGAATCGGAGTCCGGATGAGGGAGATATCGTTGATTTAAAATCAACTCTTTTTTTAGAAATTTTGGTGACGACGGTAGAGTAGCAACGCAGATTATTTCAATGTCTGGATCCGGATTTCTATCACATGGGCAGATGCAAAATGGTTGTTCCATTTCCAAAAATAGGTCATAATAGGGATTCTGAGCAATATTAACAGAATTATGACAATTTAAAATTTTCTCAAAGTAAGTGAACTTTTTTAGAACCCTCTTCATGATGATTCTATGTTTTACAGGAAAAGATAATGGTCCTACTATTGAAGAATACATAAAAAAACACAAGTCATTATGGGCACATAATTGGAGAACTTTTGTAGTGTTTAATTTTGAAGATGAGGTGGCCACATGGTGGGTATTATTTAACCAAAAGAAGTGTTCCAACCTGCCTGATGAAGAATTTGAAAAATTACTTTTAGACAGATGGTCTCATACCAGAAAACAAGATAAGGAGAAACATGTGAGGCTATTTCCTACTGGTATATCCTTATTGTAGGTTCATGGATTGATTCAAAAAGAGAAAATCATTGTGTCTATAAATCCGAGTTGCAAGCAAAATCTCATAAATGTCAACTTGGCAAAAAAATTGTAAATTCTAGCAAAACACATTGAAAACACGCAAGTGGATGATGAGGATGTTCAAGTGTACAAGGATTTGAAGATTTCTATGGATAAATATGTGTTGCATGGTTATTTTATACTTCAGAGATGGATAATATGAATGTTGTTTTGGAATACTTGGATGGAATCTGTGGGTACTATCAATATTAATGTGCAGAAGAAATTCTTGAAGTTCTGGTATAAAAAGAAGAAAATTACATTACAGGATATTTCCATCAATAAACAGGTAGAGTCCAAGGAGGCTGAAGCAGAAGATCTTCTAGGGACTGACATATCAGATGATGAGCCAGTAATGATTGATAATCAAGCACAAACAGAGGTTGAAGCAGAAAAGGTTACAGGTGCTGATACATCAGATGAGGGCTCAGTGGTTGAAGTAATATTGGAAGATAAGACACCACAGCAGGCACCACAACATAACAGTAAGGCTCCAGTAAGGGATGAATTAAAAAAAAATACACCGTGGGTTAAAACTTCAACATATCATCACCCACATCACCCCGCAAGACAACCATCAAGGTGGCAACCAATTAGCCACAAGGACAACAACCCCCGCAGGACAGATAAAGAGGAGCGAAGATCCACCTACTAGACATCAACACAGAAGAGTTATCATGGTCAACTTCCATCTCAAGCAAGTGAGGCACTAGAGAGACTGAGGGTTCATCTTTCTCTTGGATGGTTAGATGCACGTGCATAGTACCAATGGACTACTCTTTTGAGTAGATCTTATTATTTGTGTTCTTCCCATGTTTCGGGGACGAAACATGCTAAGGGGGGTGGACTGTTATATACCTAGGGGGGATAATATGGGGTACAAAGGGAGGTACCCAAGGTATAATGTAATAATGGGATGGGCCATAGTAATAAATAAGGTGGTTAACGCATATCATGTAAAGGACCACAAGTAGTTAGTAATAATGTAATAGGCCCATGGTATTAGTTGGATGGTATGAGGGAACCATGGTAATAACCCATGGTATTGTATGTATGAGGCCTATATAGAGGCTAGAGACTCCAGGTCAAGGAATAATGTCAAGGAATATTGTATGAATAGGCATATGGCTTGTGGAGTATTCTCCTTCCTTAAGGAGTGAATGTAAGGTGTTGCCCTACCTTAAGGGTATGATCAATAAAGAATCATTTCATATTATTTCTGGGTTTATTTGCATTGTCTTATATTTTCATATCAGATCTATAATATTTTTGGGTTAGATCTATAACACATAGTTGCAGCGTGAGCACCTTACTCACTCAAAAATTCCTGTAAAATAAAGAGTTTTTTTCTTTTATAGAGGATGAGATAATTAAAATCATAAATAAATAAATGGGATACTTAAATGAGTTGCTCACCTCATAGTGTTGAATTTGGCCCATCACAATTTTGATATGGCCTCTTATCTCTTATGTTTGTAGCTCAATTAGAATTAAAGAACTAAGTTTCTTGTTTAATTTCATTTGAAGCTTCTTTATTGTTTCAATTAGATTGGTGGAAAAAAAAAAAAAAATTGCTTCTTCACTAAGCACTTTCTTAGGAGCATCTGTGGACAGCTATGAAACATTTTAGATCAATAAAAAATTCCAATTTTTACATAAGAGGGGAGTTTTAGCGAGTTAAATACTTTCTCATAAATATTATGATATCTTGAAAGTTCATTATGACACATTAAAAAAATCAAGCAATTCATCCACAATTATTCATGATTATATTAATAAGAAAACCAATACTGACATATGTCTAAATTTATATAGAAACTTCATGTTATATCTTGGGCACTTGTATCAAAGAATGAAAACATATATTTATATGGTATTCTAGGGTTACCTGATCTAGCTGGATATTGGTCGCCACCTGCCAAATCCACTTGGATCCCCACCATTGTTTCTCTTAGATTTTTCAATTTCCTTAATTGTAGCACAACTTACTATTTTTAGTAGTTTTTCGGGTCTTGAACTTCTGGAGCCGTTTTGAGGCCCTAAACGACGTTTTTTGGGAAAAATAGAAGCAACATCAATCCATGCATTGATGTTTCTCTTCCCAAAGTTATAGTTCTCAGATAGATCTTTCTAACGAGATATTGTGTGCATCAAACAGAGATCATATGCCAAAGTTACGACCCTGGGAAGTTGATGTACCAATTTACCCAAATGGGGCTCACAGTTTGGCATTTCATTTTCTAGATTAGGTTTTTGGATGTTTAGGGTTTTACATTGTTTCTCAATAATAAATAGGCCTTTGAACCTCATTGTAACACAGTTCAAAGGCATGTAGTCGCCACATCTCTTCTCAGAGATAAGCTACCATCACCCTAGCTGGTTTTTTTCCATTTCTGTTTGTGAGCATATTTCAATATTTTACATTAATGAAATGAAGTATTATTTCTGCTACATCTCTATGTTTATGGTTATCTCTGTAATTTATTGCGTTCCTATTTAAATCCAGATCAGTGGTATCAGAGTGGTTTGCTTTTTTTTCTTTGTTTTTCTTTGCATGTCCCCAACGAGGTCAGGATATGAGTTAGGGATTGAACTGGTTGAACCTTCACAAGACCATCCCCGCAAATCTCAATGGCCTCCCATGGCGGATGAAAAAAAGACGAGGGGGCAGGAGATCCTATCAAAATCTTGCTCGAAGAAGCCTTCGAGTGACAAAGGAATGCGATGATGGACAGCTTTGCCCAGATCCTTTAGTGGCTACCTAGAGATGACGCATCGGCTTCCAGCAGCTCCTAAGGGAATGCCACACCCTTTAAGGTACAAGTTAATTTGGAAATCCCCATCTTCGAGGGTCAAATAGATGCAGACGCCGTAGATAAATGGTTAAATCTACTAGAGGGTTATTTTTCTGTTCATGATTTTTCTAGTTAGGAAAAGATTATTTTCACTCTTCTCAAAGTAGCCCCCCATGTCAAGGACTGGTGGGAAACCTATTGTGAGCTAAAGGA
>APFE030070371.1:35365-72080 GCA_000404065.3 Pinus taeda | reverse complement strand
AATTTACTTCTATATTTTTCTAATAATTTATATAAATAATTTAATTACTTAACATTAAATATAGCATTATATTGGGTATTGGAAAATATTAATAATATATATTTTGAATAAAAAATTGATATCTAACCCGGTTCTGTTTTATTTTTTACCCAACTGCGTAAATATAATAAGAATTATAAAGAATATTATATCATTTTAGTTAAAGGAGGTTTGACTGGGGTTCTTAAGTTGAAAAATAGCCGTTAGTCTTTTTAGTCGTTGGAGTCTCTGCTTAGACTATTTAACACGCTAACTGGATCTGTTTCTTCAACTTGTCCTGACGATGAACCACACTAGTTGGTTCGAAACGCGTCGACAAATGATCAATTATGTGATTTCGCCAAAAAGTTTCTAAACAAAGACTTTTTCCAAATTTTCCAAAGCTTCTTCAAATGAGTTTCCATAGACTGTAAAATCCTCCATATATACCTCTACACAATCATGTATTAGATAAGAAAAAATTCCTAGTGTTACTCTTTGGAATGTTGCAGGTGCATTACATAACCCAAAAGGAAGTACTCAGTAGGCAAAAGTTCCCCATGGACAAGTAAATGTGGTTTTATCCTGATCCTCAGGTGCTACCTGAATTTGATTATAACCACTAAAACCATCCAAGAATGAGAAATACTTATTACCAATAATGTATCTAACACTTGATCTATAAAGGGCAAAGGAAAGTGATCTTTCAGGGTTGCTTTATTCAATTCTCGGTAATCAATGCATACCCTCCATTTACCATTTTTTAGGCACAATTACCAAAGGAGAAACCCATTGGCTATCTGAAATTAGGTAAATGAAGTTTACATTGATTAATATTTGGAGCTCTTCTTTTACAATTTCCCTAAGATTTGGATTCATCCTTCTCCAAGGTTGTCTGATTGGTCTACTGTTATCCTCAATATAGATATGATGGATACAAGTCTTAGGATCAATACCTTTCATGTCGATGTATTCTCATGCAAATGCATCAGAATGTTTTTGTAATGTTTTGGTTAGCTCTTCTTGTTGTAGTTTCTCCAAGTTTTTGTTTATGTTCAATGTCCTACCTGGAAAAATTTCAATTGTAGAGCTACCAAACTCTTCCATAGAATAGAGAGACATTTGCCTAGATGACAAGTACTCAACATCAGATTTTTCTTGGAATTGTGCATGATCATATTCTGAAGATGTTTCAAAATTTTCCAATGTGTTCAAAATTTGACTGTCTTCACTAACTTCTGACATAGTAAAGAGAGGTTGAATATGATCTTCATCATCAATCCATTCCTTGTCATCTGTTTTCGTGATTGCTTTTGCTAAGGGATACAAAGTAAATTTCTTTGTTGAATTACCATCATAAATATACATGTCACCAGATCTACAACTAATAAAAGCATCAGTTGTGGCCAACCAAGGTCTTCCTAATATGAGTGGGTGTCCTCCTAGATTATTCTTGGAGTTAAAATCATGAAATCAACAGGATATTCCCAAGAATCTAAGGAGACTGAAATATCTTCTAGTACACCATCTGGTTTGATTACTGATCTATCTGCAAGTTGCAGTAAGGTAGGTGTATAAAGAAGATTAGGAAGTTTAAGCTGCTCCATAGTTTGTATATTCATACTATTTATTGCTACCCCTAAGTCAATCAATGTGTTTGGAATTTCAATTCCATTTATATGTGTATTGACAATTGGACTTCCTAGATCCACATATTTCTGCATGGCACCCTTTCCCATCACGATGTCTGCTATCTTTCCTACCAGGTGTATTCTTTTTGTTTCTCTTGGATTTCTTCCTGGTCTTTTAATACTCAACTCATTTATTGTCTTGGCTAGAATTGGAATCTTTCTAATGGCTTGTAACAAAGGAATTTTGATATAGACATTCTTCAATTCATCCAGAAAATCATAATTGGGCAACAAGATCTGTTTTTCTACCCCTCTATCAATTTGTAGTCTCTCAGAAAAAGGAGGTGTAGAAGTAGATGTTGGTTGTCCAATGATAGGGGTTGTGTTTATTGATTCTTTTTGTTTTTCTTTTTCAATGTTTTGGTTTTGGAGGGATGTCCCCTCAAAACTTTTGTTGACTTTTAGAGAGTCTTCCTTAGATTTATCTTGTTTTTGAATGACTATAAAAGGTTTTTCCTTTTCTAATATCCTACAAGATCTAAGTTGAACATCATTAAGATCTAGAGGAGTAATCATGTAAGTTGGAAATTGTTGTCCTTATATCATATAAGCATTCCGAGGGTTTTTATTATTGGGGTTTGGTAATGGTTGGGCAAGTAGCTGATTTGGTTTCTGCTGGAATGGCAACAAGAGTTGAGGATTCTGATTTTGAAGTTGTGGCTGCTGAATTTATTACTGATTTTGTGGGGGAGGATAACTTTGATAGGATGGAGGGCATTGATAATATTGAGAAAATCTCCCATAAGGATTTTGTACCCCTTGTGCCAACGATTGAGATTGATACTGTGTTTGAGGCTGAGGCCAAGGTTGCTGCCAAGAATTACAGTTTGGTGGGGGTTGAAGAGACATTTGATTGTCAAAATCCTTGATTTTGTGGCCCCTACCAAGGTCTTCTTGCAACAAAACAAAGAGGTTATGCAAAATTTGGGATTGTTTCCTCTTAAAAGACAACCTTAAGACCTGGAATTGAGGGACAACCCTTGGTATCATGACTTTCTGAACAAATCATACAAGTTTCTACAATTCTTGCATCTAAAGGGCATTCCATTAGAGCATGTTTCTTCCTACATTTTGGACAAAAAATGGCTAAAGCATTAGCCTCTGTTTTCTGCTTGTTTTGAATTTTAAGGGTGTCTAGTTGCTCACTAAGGCTCCCTAAAATGTCAGTTTTAAACTCATCAAGAATATTGTCAATTTCTGCCCTACTTACAGATCCAGTTGCAGATTTGTTTGCTCTAACAAGAGAAGGATCTCTCGGCCCTTTCCCTATTTTAGATTTCCCCCTTGAGAGATGAACACATAGTTCTGTTATGTCACTCAATGGAAGTTGAGAGATATCTCCCTTCCCCATCATGTTAAGGATATCTATCCACTCATCTCTAATGGCCTTTAACAAAAGAGCTTTCAAAGTTTCTTCATCTAAATTGTTCATCTTTGCTCTTTTCAAATTATAGTATCTTCTTTTTGCATCATTTGAACACCTCATCCTTATGATTGGTAGGCATACAATAATCCAAGTATCTATCCAAAAATGCCCGTTTCATGTTATTCCATGTTCTAATGGATTAAGTGACTAACCCCATAAACCATTTCAAAGCAGCCCCTTTTAGTATTGAAGAGAACACTTTGAGTTTTTGAGAGTCTTCTAGATAGTCATATGTTCTGCACAAGACTTCAAACTCAAGCAAAAATGTTTCAGGGTCCTCACTTCTCAACCCATAAAAGTTTGGGAGGACATATGGTGAGATGTTTTTCATTGTGGTATGTGTTTCCTCATCTACGATAGGGTATCCAAAAGAGTTATCTACTTCCCTATTTCCTCTGCCTCCTCCATTATTACCTCTACCTCCTCCATTATTTCCTCTACCTTTCCCTCTACCCCCTCCTCCAAACAGTGATAATTCTCCATCTTGTTCTTCTTCTGCCATTATAGTTTCTTCAGAGTCAGTATAGGGCTCAACCTGCAAGGTTATTCCCTCTTCCTCTGTTTCTTCTATTAATGGACTATGAGAGGGAATTTCTACTTTTTCTTCCTCACCAGGTATTCCTAGTTCTTCAACTACAATAGGCACTCCTATGGAGGTGAAAAAGGTTATCCCTGCTATTGGAGTTTCAAAAATTTTCTCTCCTAGGACTGTTTTGGTAGATGACGTAGGAGAATCTTCTGATTGAGTTTTTGCCCCTTGAATTCCAAGAATCCTATGGCTGGGAGTGTGAGTCTGGGATGGAGGTGTGTCCTTTCTAACTCTTTATGGAGTAGGTGGAGTTGTAGGAATCGAACTTCTGCCCCTAGCTATAAATCTACCCCTAGAGTCTCTTTCTCTATGCATGTCATTGTTTTTTTATTTTATTTATTTATTTATTTATTTGTTTTGTTTGTTTTTTTTTCCTAAATGTAAGAGATAAGGCTACCTAGTTACACTTCCCCGACAATGGCGCCAAAATGTTTGGTCAATTTAGTGTCCTAAATTGCTCTACATAAATTATCAATCCGGGTATCGTAAACTGATGAAGTGTAGTGCACTATATGTGCTAGATGACCCTTCTTACTGCAATTTTTTTGAGTTTTATGTTGTTTTGGGGTTTTGATCCTTTAATGCCTAATGATTTACAATGCACTTAACAAAAAACTAAAATCTACTTTTGCTAAAGAAATGAAATGAGGACTAAGAGTGCTTTAAGCCAAATTTGGAAGTAAAGCTTATTCAAGAAAAGGAAAACAGAGTTTCTATTTCTGTTATTTATTATTGATTCCAAATCATGAACGAAAAAAATTTAAGAGTGAAATTGCAACTACTATCTAATCAACTACAAAACCAAGGCCAAATGAAATATTAAAACTGAAAGTGAAATTGCAGCTATCTAAGATGGAAACAAAACTAAAATACTGAAACTAAAAATGAGATTACAACTACTGTTTAGTCTATTGCAGAATCAAAACTTAATGAAAAACTAAAGATGAAATTGCAACAAAACTAAGTGAAAGACTAAGATTGAAAATGAAATTGCAACTATTCTATTGTGGAAGCTAGATGAAGTGCTTAGTTACTTTGCTTCACAATTTTGGGAGAACAACCTCCTTGTGATAACATTTTGAGGAATTCTGTACTTCATCATTTTAAGAGAAAATAAATACAAAAAATGTAGAAAAGACTCATTACATAAATGAAGTATTCAACCACTCGGTTTAAGATGAACCATCAACCAGAAGGGATTTTTAGAAACATTCACTTACAATATGAGTCACTAAACTAGTAATAAAATGACAAGACAGTAAAGGCACTGATCAGTTTTAATTAAAAACCTAAAGACTAATGAAACAGCAAATGAAATAAATTACTCTACACTACTGATCCCAACTTCAAGCTACTGATAAGGAACTAGAAAGAAATTAAACCAAAAGAACTATTCTAAATTAAAATAAGTTATTCTGCATTAGTAGGAAAATGTAAAAGATTGCATTATGAACAAGGATAGCAAATGGTTATAAACATCATTGAAAAACACAGTGAATTTACAGTTCAACTATGAAGGACAAAACAAAAATAAAATGTAACCTTAGCCAGCGCAGGGGCCCTTTGCAACTGCTCAGGTTATATGTAGTTAATCAACACTCCAACAAACACTTTAAGGTATCCATGAAACACATAGTCTTCATGTTAAAAACAGAGAATGAGTTCTCAAAATTACAAAGCGATAATCTAAACTTAACACCTGAGCAAATTCGAACTGGTTCTGTGTTCTTCACACAGGTATTTATAGAGAAATTATACAACTGTTTTAAGGAGAAAAATGAGCCACAATAAAAACACGTAGGCAGACAAGCATACAAAATTCTCTTCCTCGGTTAATGGAGACATAACTCTAAGGTAATGGCTGTTCGATTCAGTTTTCACAGGTGGCTGATGAAGTCCATGGGCTCAGGAAATTGCTTTGGATCCCATCACTGAGAAACGTGTACAAAACATAGTCATGTTTGCCTTAGGTCTCTTCATTTGACTTCCCTTTGACCAGAGTCTTCCTTGTCGACTCGGGCTAGGTGAATAGGACATGATCCATGCCATGTTGTTTTCCAAGCTACCCATGTAGTCATTTTCCCCTCTTGACACCTGGAACCTGTAAAAGCATGGAAGTAGCTGCGGAAAAGCCGATTAGCTGCAGAATGTGGTTGTGTTCCGTAGCCAAAAGACAAAAACTTATTCAAATAGCAAACATAAAAGTATAACATGTAGATCACTAAAATTTTCTCCTTGAGGCAATGTATAATGGTTATTGATGATAGGAATGCATTTCTTCATGGAAAAACAAGGGAGGGATGAGAAAAGTTGCTAAGGAAAGGGCAGTTTTGAGACTCAACAGTTAGTTGTTGACTTTTATTTTCCATGGCTTTGCACTTTTCATCTGGAGTTAATGCCCAACTAGGATTGCCAAATACTTTGAAAGGAGAAATCACGCTTCATTTTTTTCCAAGATTCCACTAGAGTCATCATTGAATTGCCTTGTGAGGAATTTGATTTTGAATATTATTGGCACCATTAACTGTCTTGGCCTAGGAGGTAGGTGCCATGTTCTTGGACTGAATCTTGCAATTTTCCATCTCCTTAAATGTTTGGTTCTTCCTTTTAGCAACACCATTTTGTTGAGGGTTGCCGAAAATAGAGCATATATGGAGAATTCCTTGTTCTCTACAGAAATCTTTAGATGTCTGGTTGACATATCTCACCCCCCCCCATCGTAACTGCATAATTTCTTGATGAAGCATGATGACTGATTTTCAACAAAAGCTCAAAATTTATTGAATGTTACAAATAATTCACTCTTGTACTTGAGGGAGTGCACCCAAGAATGTTGTGAGAAATCATCAATAAATTTTAGTGCATACTTGGCCCCTGAAAAAGAACAAGTTCAAAAATACATTAAATCACTATGCCCCAATTCAAGAGGTGTTGATGCATGTAAATCTTTTCCTTTAGGAAATGGATCTTGGTGTTGTTTTCCAAGAGAACAACTTGTACAAACCCCATTAATACAATAAACTTTTGGAAGACCAAGAACCAAAATTTGAGGTGAACATTCATTGCAAATATCTATAATTTAGATGTCCAAAAATTTCATGCCAAAGCCTATTCAAAGAATCAACATGAGCTATGAAAGGAGAAGTTCAGGAGGGATAAAAAATGACAAATGTAATATCGAGGCATGATCAACCTATCCAATAGAACCAACAACTACAATATTACACAATTCATGGATAAATACCTAATTGAGATAAAACTCAACTATTTTCCTATCATCAAAGTGATAATAAGTTTGCAGAAATCTTAGGAACTAGGAGTACATTTTTTATGCATCTATTAGTCAACTGCATGGTACCTAACCCCAATACTTTAAGCTGTGTAGGGTCTCCAATTGTAATTTGTGAAATGCTACTATGAGATCTAGAAGGAACCAAATCTTGACAAGGAGACATATGATGTGATGCTCCTAAATCAAGTATCCAGTGATATGGAGACGTGTTTAAATATTGAGCCGATAAAACATGTCCTTTATTTTTTGAAATATTGAAATATTGTGCTTCTTCATGGCTTCTTCTAAGGCATTCAATTTTCCCAACACTTTGCTTCAATATGCCTAGATTTTCCACACCACAAAAATAACAAGATTCATTTGATTTCTTCTTCTTCTTTTTCTTTGTCTTAAAGAAAGATCCATTGGTCTTAGAAGATGGAGGTGTAGAATTAGTGTTCTGCTGAGGCTTGGAGGGAGGCTCACAAGCTTGAGCAAAACCTTCTTTTGTTGGAACTAAGGTTTGTGCTTACCTTTGGAGGTATGAGCCATAAGAGTTTGATTTGAAGAGATAGAGAGAACATCTAGCTACTTAAGCTTAGATTGGTCTTGTGTGAGGTGATCACAAAATATCTTAAAACTAGGAATTTTGAATGAATCTCCAACGGCATCCATAGTTGAAAAGAATGTAGATGAAAAAACTTGAAAATAATCCTTTAACTTTTATAAGCTAAAAAAAACACATTCCCTGCTTTTAATGGGCCACCAATAGCCTGGATTTTGCAAGGTACTCTTCAATAGAGGCATGCTCATCATGTACCAAGGATGATAATGTCTTCCAATTCTAAAACATGAAATTCACTGACCTTTCCAAATAGAGATGCCAACAACTTTTTTTTAAGTAATACATTCATCGAGTTTAAACAAAAGGTCAATTGAAACACACAACCCAATCAAACCCTGGCATTATCTTGCTTATTCAGATAGGCAAAATTTTCAACTTATTATGTAAAAACTTGTTGATTTTCACTTATCATTTGCCACATTCCTTTTGATTGCAAGAGTTGCTATATTTTTGTTTTCCAAGTATGATAATTATACAAAGTTAAGAGCTCAATGATCTTTGACTCCTCCATATTATCAATGAACTTTACACCCATAAAAATTTTGCACAATGAATATATGTGCCAAAAGAAACTTGCCCAACACTTCAATTAAATTTGAATGGAACCTTACCAAATTTTTTTCCTAAAATTTAAACTATTTTGGCAAATAAGTAGCTCATTAAGATTTGTATATGTATAGAAAATAATGGTTCACTATTAATTAATTCTTGTGGACAAAGAAAATCATAACCCATATGGTCTGGTCTCTTACCACACTTAGAATTTATAAGTTCAAATATGCTTGAATCAAAGCAATGTTCACAGCCTCCACTAGCGCTTCAAAATGAAATGCTCTAGTAGGTTTTTCTGGGAAGAGATTAAAAAAATAGATCGTGTACTGCTTCTCCACAAGCATCCATGAACTAGTCGTTTTTCCAAGGTAGAGGGAAAGTTACCACAATGATTAGGGTTGGATCGTATGTTAGTGTGCTCTGCGAATCTTTGCTATAAATCAATGGAAGGGTAGTGAGATAACAATCTTGGAAAACTCAAAATTCTTAAAAAAATGTGGAAAGTTGGGGATTTTTTTGTTTTTGTTTTTAAAGAAAAAACTACATATGGAAGTTGTATGTTGTCGCTTGAAGGTTGTGACAAGGTAGCACCATAGAAGATAAATGTAGATCTTTTCTACCATTAGCCACTCAACAAATTTGAAACACATCCATAACAAAATGAGACCAGGAAAAATAGGTGCTAAAGAAATTGATGTAATCCACATATCCAATACCTCTGAGAATCAGATATAGACATGAACACTGGATCTCAAAGAAACTTGAACAAAATAAAATAAAAAATGACTTCCTACCAGATCAGATCAAATTTGATCAATGTACAACATAACTCTCACAAAAATAATGAGAAGGGGCTTGCACTCACACTATGATACCATGTAGGTGTGCAAAAAACACCCAAGGACCAAACTGTGAAACCAAAACACTTCTATAAAGAGAGACAATTGAAGGTGAAGGAGAAATTCACTCTGTTGCTTGAGGGAAAGACTATACGACAATCTAATTTATAGCCACAAAGGAAGCTTCTGGGGATGGATAGAAGATGTGTCTTACAAGTTACAATGTAGCAGTTAATATCACTATGTAAGCTTAAGAAGTTCCAATGTTCATTTATTGGGACTTTAACATGTTAATCTCACAAGAAATTGGCTATTAGTGAATAATACAAATACAAAATGGGTTATAACAAATGACTTGAGTATTAAATACTCCACATAGTTTATCCCAAAAAGGAACATTGTAATATTAGATTGTGAAATCCTTCTACATACTAAAAAAAGAAGGGAGCTTGAATTTAATGACTCAAAAAACACAATACTTGTAGAGGTTTTATAAATAGGTAACAAGCTAGTTGGACTTGATTGTGAAGAAAAACTCCATGGTTAAGCATAATTGACCTAGAATTATGACTCTCTTGAAAAGCCTTGGTTATTGAGTGCAAGTCATGGTTATGACAATTAATGTCATGTGATACATTTTACTAGTTTCAATCTCATCTCTTCACTCTTGTGACCATTGCTTGATGTAATGAATGCCAAGTGGACTATTTAAGTTCATGACAGATAAGGAATTAGTGAATATCACTCATAGGCCATGGGATAATAGGGAATGGCTTGAGTATTAAATACTTCACATTACGATTCCCCATAAATGTTACCATACTGTTGAATTGTGAAGCCCTTCTTATACTGGTCACATTCCTTTCCAATATTCTCCCACACTAAAGGGAAGTGTGAGTGTAAACCCTAACCTTGTTTTGGACTATCAAGCAACTTCTTAGATGCATGGACCTTGTGTGTTTGTAAAATAGTTTTTACAAGTTGGCCATAAAGATGAGGTGTATTAGAGATCAATACATTCGACCATAAAATTTTATCACAATCTAAAGTTATTCTTCAACTAAATTCTTTGAACATATAGAAAAACTAATAATATGGGGAATATCAATACACCCATAATAAAGTAATTAATATTATATAGACTAAGATATATATATATAAATATTTCAAATTAGATAACATATGTCTAAGCTTATACAATATTAATTACTTTGTTAGTTCATTGTGACATAGGTATCATTGCTAGAAACCTTGAAATTGACTCTAATTATAAAAACTAAAAAAAATTGATTAAATAAAAACCTCTATAAATAATTTCACTTAAATAATAAATATACTAAATCCCATTTTTACCCACTTCTACTAATTCTGATATATACCATTCATTTATTAATTTAAATCCATCTGCTCATCCATGTGAACATCCTCTAATACTATAAATAAAAAATAAACTATTTAAACTAACCCGAAATTAAACATAAATTACAAATAAATTATTCAAATTAATTAAAAGGGTCACGAATGGTTATTAATAATACTCCACTTGCTTTAAAAAATATATTATAATATTGAGATGCCAAAACCGACCACATGCAAATCACATTCCTAATTAGTCTTCTCACATATTGAAATGAAGAGTGGGCAAAAGTCTTTACTCTAATAGTGACTTTGAGTAGTACACATACATTATTATTTTTTAACATTTATTTTGTTGAAATATATTGCAGTGGTCTATAACGTGATTTTTTGAAAGCTTTTCTGGCGGATTTTTCCGGTCAAAATCCGGCAGCAATTCAATGGAATCCCAAGTTTGATAGCTAGTTTCTGCACAATCAATGGCTCCCAGGGGTTTTTCAGGGCGCTGAATCCAAATATGCAGTTAAAAAACCATTTTAACTGCTAAAAATCAAGATTTAACCTCATTTCTTCCGCCGGATTCCGTCACCAGAATCTCCAAAAAGTCGCATTATAGACAACTCCAAATATATTTAGATATTTGGTTTTTTAAAACTTTTTCTATAGCTGGTTTATTTAGAACTTTGTTTAAAATTTTAGAAAATGGTTAAAATTACAAGGTTTATTTAGAAATTTGTTTAAAATTTAGAAAATGATTGAAATTACTATTATGTATTTGAAATTGTATAATTTGGATGTAGTGAAGATTTTTTTTATTAGAATTTAATACTATTTATATATTTAAAAATGTATTTCACTTACATTTTTCAAATCAGAATTTGATTCTATTTTAAAAAAAAAAAAAAAAACTTAAATGGCTTTTTTGTCAAAATATGTGAAATAAAAAACATTTATAATATTTTTTTATTTTATTAAAAAATGTTTTAAAATTTAATAAAAATTATATGTAAAAAATAAAATTTCATGTTATATTCAAATTGTTTTTTGGAATCTTCTTGTAAACTCTTGTTTTATGGAATTTTTTATAAGAGATTACAGTATAGTTTAAACATTTCATGTTTATCTTTTTTGGTGACATTTTCTAACCAATTTTGCTCAAAATTTAAGTAGGATCATTGGAATCGTAAAATTTTGTGGTTAAGATTGTATAATTTTAGTATTTTAAATGTTTTTGAGAGTGTTATATTGATTTATGCTTTAAAAATGTAATTTATTAATTTATGCTTTCAAAAATTTAATCAAAATAAAATTGTAAATTCATTAACAATTTTTTTTGTTAAGCTTGGCATGACTCTTCATTTTTTATTTATAAACGACAAATTTACACCAGATATATGAGTTAAGTGGCCTCAACTTGCCCAATGGGAAACCAAGTCTATTGGTCGCCTATCCTCGTTATAAGCCATCCAAAAACAGTAAAGTTTCAGTCTTTTTAACCAAGCTAAGTATGTCTCAGTTTCATGACAAGACGCTATATGTCTATCTATCATAAGCATGCATAATGTAAAGTAAATGCTACCCGCATAAAGACAAAAAGAAACCAAATTAACTAACTATTCCTGCTGCTCTTCCGATGTCGATTCCACTGGTGCTGGATCCTTGATAGTTTCCCCAAGCATCTCAGTTAATTCAATGATGCATGGGATGTTCCTTTAGATTCTATCCAGTTGGATGTCCTGCTTGTGGAGCTGGAATTGAATTCACTGCAAATCCTATTTGTAGTTGGGCATGTCTTGGAGGGACAAAGCCATCCCCACCGATATTTGTTCCATGGCCTTCCCTAACAGGCTTTTCATAAGCTAGTAGAGATATAAGATCTGCTTGAATTGGGTTATCCTTCCTCTGGTATTCCCAAGATTTGAGACAAGAGTCCTCTGGTTCTCTATCTCCTCCTCTGTCTCACTGTTTTGCTTAATTTCTTCCTCCCATTCTTCCAATAGATTACAAATTCCTACATCCGTTCCCTTCCGGTATGCCGCGGTGACTTCACTAATGAGATGTTCAACAAAATTCCTTCCTCTTCGCGGTTCCAATGCGCTCGGATCTTTGGCCTTTGCAGGTTCCCTCCCACTTCTGCCATGACCCCTTCCTCTCGCTAGATGAGTCATCTCCACTCTGTTCAAAACCTGTTCATAGCAAAGAGGTGTTAACCTCTGGCTTTGATTCTTATTGCCGACATTCTCCCTACTCCTTGTTCTATCCCAATTAATCTCGGAGCAGGTTGCAGGTTGGGTGACAACCCACTCAGAAGACGAGGCCAGTCTCCTTATTCTGTCAAGCTTCTCTCTTCTCCCTTCCTGGTGCCGTGCATACCCTGAATGGTTGGCGGTCCCCTCTCATGGCCATGCAAGAATCCCCGTGCTTAGGTAAGCCTTCCCATTCCCCTCTGCCCAGTCAGATTGCGTCGCTCCTTTGCTCTTATTATACCCATTCATTCCCCCTGGAGTCCTCACAGGTTTCTCTGCATGTCCCCTATTCCCCATTCCCCAAGTCTTGCCAGGGTTTCCTCCACTGCTCCTCCCAACAACCCATACTTTTAACTGTTTATCATGAGCCTCAATTATGGGGTTGTAATCTACCATCCCCAGTACATAGCCTCTCTCCTTCCGCCCCAATTAATGTGCGAGGTCACAATGCTACTCTCAGATTGGGCTTCCCAGCCATTAGCCAGATCAATACCCAGATGCCTTATAACCAAGATGCAGAACCAGACAACAACCATGCAATGCCTGCGACACTTTCCCCAACAAGTCTCCTAATTCCCCTTCCTAGATTTCTCCTGATCCCTTCGGCAAGAAACAAACCATGTCGCCATTGCAAGAGGGTTGCAGGGCCAGGATACATACTCGTTCTCGCTCCTCAAATGCTGTCTATGGTGCCAACACCTTCCTGCTCTGGTGCTCTAGCTCCCAACTCCGCAAACAACAATACAATTTCCACCCACCTGTCTTGCCTTAACTGCTGCACCTCCCTCCTCGTCCCTGCCGTGCCTGCAACCTTTCCCACCACCTTTACATGTACTCATGTGAAGGGCCACCGCACCCATCGCTTTGAGCGTGTGGGGGGCGGTGGGTGGTACCTTTTCTTTACTCTTCATAACTATCCGTCGTCCCTGCCATCCTCCGGTACACACCCCGATCGAGATAAACTCATTAACAATTTTATAGCCAAAATTCAATGAAAATTATTTAAAAAAATAAAAAACATAAAACACTTAAAAAGATTTTTAGAAAGTGTAATATAAAAATTTTACATTTTTTCCTTTTTCTCAAACATATTTTCTATAAATCTTGTTTTAAGAAATTTAAATTATTAAATTTATACCAATTAAATATTTTCCACTTTTTGAAATCTCTAAAACTATATCTATATTAAAAAATAAAATTTAAATATTAAAATAATTAAAATTTGTTATTGATTAAAAAAAAAAACAACCAATGGTCACCTTTCGAGGAAAACATAATTATAATAAAAAAAAAACCTTATAATCAATTAAAAAACTAGCCTCACCCACAATGAGATATTTCACGTACCCTATATTGAGTCACTCCAAACAAAAACCCTACAACGGACTTCTAATTAAAAAACATAACCACGTTAGACGTTTATAGTTTCGATGCAACTATTTGACTTATTTTAGGTTTTACTTTGACCAAAGATTTTAAAATTAAAGTAAATTTGATTACAACATGATAAATATATAGTAGGGTGTACACGTGGCATGATAAAGGGAATCCAGTACGCGGGCACATTGATTAGACTGCACCGACCTCGCTAAATTCGAATCGGCGGGGGCCCACCCCAGCGACGACGAGATCCCGCTTAAATGCCGCCGACATGAGATTATGTCGGAATGAAATTCACACGAAATAACGTCGGAATTAACCGAAATTAGTCAGAAATTCGAATTCCGCGGCCGGGATGAAATGCACGATAAGTGGATCTTCGTTAAGAGGGACGGGGTAAACGCGGCGGAAATGTGGGCGAAATGCACTCGAAATCCGTTCGGAATGAAATGAAATTCTATCGAAATGTGCGTACAAATACGAAAAGAAAATGAGGTTTGAAAGCCGAGTGCTTTTTGTTATTTTTCCTTGCTCTAATGGCGGATGATGTTGCCAGGATTCGAAGATCTGCTCGGATCGGCGAAAGAGGGCTCAGCATTTGTTAAATGAACATTTCTTTTTGGTCATTTTGCAACGGTGATGATATTGTCTGTCTGCTAATCCAGATTCGCGTGCTTTTTATGAACAAATTGAGCTCATTTTTTCACTGTATTTGTTGAGAGTTCATCCGTGGATGCAGAAAATTGAATGTTGATTTTTTTTGAGCTGAAACAGCGGGTAATAGCTTGAAAACAGAGGTATGGTTGATTTTCTAACTGGAATTCTTCTTCACTTTTTATGATGGAAAAAGATTATGGTCCTGGGGGTATCAATTGAGGGTTTTACGAAGGAAAATGGTTGCAATTAGGGTTCATAGGGTTTGATGGTCTTTTGTGGATGTGATGAAGATAATTTGTTGTAGTCTGGGTCAGTTTGAAGGGCTTCAGGTTGTGGCTTAGATGTAGGCATAGTACAGATTATTTTGAGCATTTAGCAAAAAGAAACGCGCAAAATAGCCAGCGAAGGGTAGAATTTTGGTCCTTTTATTGTGCCAAATGGAAGAAATGGACAGTAGTTATGGCGATCTTATGCAGAGGCTTCAGTCTTCTATTGGGACTTCATCTTCCTTCATTCCTAAACAGCAATTAAATAAATCTGAACCTTCGTCTCCGGCTGTTAGTCAAACTCGGCCCCCTTTCACTTCAAACATTCAGAATTTTAACCCCGGAAGCAAAAGGCAGGGGATTCCTCCTTCACACCCTCACTTTCCTCCCACTTCGCCTCACTCACAAGCATTCTACACTCAAATGCCCGTTCTACAGTCATCGGTACAACAGAATTCTCAGAATCAGCAGCATTCCAATGCTAGTCCTAATTCTTTGCATACTCGATCGATGTCCCAGCCTCACATTTTTAACTTGGACAACCTGCCTCCTCTCAATCCCTGTTCATATCGTGACCCTTCATCCCCATCTTTATCGGACCCTGTATCTGGCGATGTTTCTATGGAAGATCAAGAAGGCAGCTCCGCAGTCCCATCAATTTCTCCACATAATCCCCCTTCCCTCTTCTCCGGGAGTAGAAGATCTCAAAATCATATGAGTGATGGCCTACCCCCTAGAAAAGGACATAGACGAGCACGCAGCGATAATCCTTTTACATTTATGTCCGGATCCCAGTCCCTCTCTGGAGATATCCAACAAGGTTTTGGGAGCTCATTGGAGACGGCCTCTGTTAAAGGAACTGCTCAAATGGATCATCTAAATCAATATGTTTCCTCTTTGGAACGTGAAAAACCTAAGGCCCAAGCGGTGAAAACAGAGTTGAATCAGGAAAGGAATAGTATTCAGAATGTAGAAGGCACCGGAGAAGGAGAAACGGGCAAAGGAGGTGGTGAAGATATGGTTTCTGCTTGCATTGATGTGGAAAAAATAAACAACTTGAACAAATCGAGGCCGGCAAGTGGGGAGTTGCCGGACAATTTGAATGGAGCTCAGGAAGACAGTGGTGGAAGTAGTGTTAAACAGAAGAACTTGAAGGATGGGGACCAATTCACCAGTAGTGATGAAGCTGACAGTGAGGTCAATGAATTTAACATTATGAAAAGAAGCAATTCAGGGGTTGGATATGAAGATAACAAAAGAAGTGGGGGGCAAGGTGATGGCAATCAGTACAGGTCACGTCACTCTCGGAGCATCTCCATGGATAGCATTATGAGTAAGATGCATACCTTCAGTGAAGACTTGGAACAGGAACCATCTCAAGGTCGGAATGTCAGACACTCCCATAGCAATTCGATGGATGGAAGTACAAATTTCAATGTGGAATTCGGGAATGGGGAATTCAGTGCATCTGAGATGAAGAAGATCATGGCCAGTGAGAAACTGGCAGAGCTTGCAACGGTGGACCCAAAACGTGTCAAAAGGTATGGCTCCATAGGTACTAGAGAACCCAGTCAACGAAATTCTGCAAACATTAAATTCTTACAAAAATGTTTTTGCGTAAGTATTTCAGTCTTTTGGAAATCAGGTTGTAACTCAGACATCATTACTTCAAAAAACGGTTTTTTTCTTGGACTTTCTCAGCATTCTTATATCTGGAACAGTTATTGTAAAGCTGAGATTCAAATCGTTAACATTCTTCTCAAACTGGGCAGCATACAATGGGAAGATTTCTCATATTTTAGCTGTGGCAGCTGCCAGATATATTTTCTTTTTGTTTTCCAGTGTTCTTATGTTGCATCGATTGAAATTAACTTTCGCTGCATAATGCAGGATATTGGCTAATCGCCAGTCGGCTGCACGCTCCAAGGAAAGAAAGATGCGCTATATCTCAGAGCTGGAACGCAAAGTCCAGACCTTGCAAACTGAGGCAACAACTTTGTCCGCACAGCTGACTCTTTTGCAGGTCAGTTGCTTATACTGGGCAGAAGATTTTCATTTGATAGTTATATCTTGCTAATTCATTTTTTTTATGTTCCCAGTTTAAGGATTGATTCATATTTTTCTGTGCAGAGGGATTCAGCTGGACTGGGCAGTCAGAACCATGAGCTCAAGTTACGCCTACAGGCCATGGAACAACAAGCGCAACTTCGTGATGGTAATGATCTTGGTCTCATCTTGTATTCATAGAATCTACTTTTCTAATAGGAAATCGAAATATTGATTGCTGAGCACATTTGAAAGAATGGTTTCTTAGTATCTAGTTAGAATCTTTAGACACAATTGATCCCAAGGCACTTTGACTGGTATTATTTGCTAGAGGCTAGCACAATATATCTCTTCCTTGCGTCACCAAGGGGCAGCTCAAGGTCTTTTATCGTTTCTCTGCTTTAAACTTTTCAAATGACACTAATTTTTGGAATTCATTGCAAATCAGAGGAAAAATGAGGAATCTGATCTGGCTTTGACTTTAACAAGACACTTCTATTGCAGTTTCTATGTCCAAATTTTATTGGAAAGCTTTTTTCTGCATAATTGTTTTCAAATCTTAAATAAAGTGATGTTTGTTTGGGATAACACGAAAGAACTGGTGCGTGTCTAACAATTGTTGGCTTTGTTTTTTGTATCTAGCATTGAATGAGGCACTTGGGGAGGAGGTCCAACGGTTGAAATTGGCCACAGGACAGCTAGGTGCTGGTCAATCTGGCAGTCTGGCTCAGCAAATGTCCATGAATTCATCATTATTTCAACTTCAACAGCAGGGTCCACATCATCCTCTTTATCAAATGCAGCAACAGCAGCAACAGCACCAAGTCCAATACAGTCAACAACCTCCAGGGAAACAAACTAATCGAAATGAAGTTCTCCAAACCTCATACACTTCTCTTCCTGGTCCCGTTGGATCCTCAAGCAAGCCAGATAATTCAAATATGAGTGCTAGCCAAGGGAGTGATTGTTCTTTCTGAACAGGTTATGGTATTTTGTTACCGGTTATCTTATTCACCTTCTTTTTCTCGTCAAAGGGATGAGGACTGCGAGTGGAAGGATTGTGTATATTTTATTATTCAGCTTTCAACAAAGCTAAACATGGTAGATTTCTAGGGGAAGTAATTTCCGTGAAGATCTGTTTTGACAATATGTTTCAAATTTTAAAATCATATTTTTGTTAGGCCATATATTGCTCTGCTTACTGATTATAGCGGCTGGTGGTGCATATTAATGGAATACATACGTCTTCTTTTAACAATGAAAATCAGAAAGGAAGGTGTGGAATTTTCCTGTTTATTCTTCCAACTTATCATACACGAGACCTGTTGACCAGACATGTCTGTCAGGGGTATAGAACCAAGGCTGAGAAGACTATGTTACAGGTATCAAGTGGAAATTATTGACCTGTAGGGAATTTTGAACAAGCTTGAGGTTTCACAACAATCAACACATACAATGAGTTGCCGCCCTATGAGTTGCAACTGCAAGGTATAATGTTGTCTCTCAGGTGAAGATATTAGTTAAATAAGGTAACGGTGTAATTTGAGAGCCCGTGTGGTTCACATAGCAGAAATAGCAGCCATAGCAGATAAGATGAGATATATAGAATCATATCTAAATATGGGGAATGTTGTTGCAGGACTGTCCTGAGTTCTTTAATATTTGGAATGTCTGAAAGTTGTCTGTTTTGGACAGTCCATTGATTTGTTCGTACCTATTATTTTATGTCTATGCTTTTTGGAAAGCAAAATAATGAAGAGCAATTAGTCTGTTGCAATGGTTGAAAGACCTGAGGGAACGAGCATTTATATTATTTTTGTATTTTGCAATTTCATCTTCTGAATGTAATGAATTCTGTTCCAAGTAGTCTGCACATGCTGGAGACCAAAAAAATGCATGTAGGGAGGCTGGGTTATTATTATTATTTTTAAATTATTAAATTTCTTTCCTGAAAATGATTTTTTGTTCAACATGATGCACGTTGAAGCACTGTTTTGTACATACACCATAGTGTATCAAAATCTCGCTTAAGCACAAGTACAATATATCAAAAGCACTGTTAGGTAGATGTACCGTAGTATATCAAAAGCACGGTTAAGTACGAGTATAATATATCAAGATACTGTTCAAAAAGCACTGCTGTGTACAGTAGTGTAGCAGAAGCACTGTTAGGTATAAGTACAGTATATCAAGAAATTATTTGAATGTACTGCTACATCCAGGGACAATAGAGTACTAGCAGAGAAGCCTGGCATCAATTCTTATGGTAAAGGTAGCTTGAAAATTGATGGCTGTTCAAGTGACACCTGTTACCTATCCAAACTTACCTGGTTATTGATGAGCGCTGGTGAAAATGAGTCCATGACAAAAATGAAACTTCTGACGGGTTCTGTGGTTGTGACTTTTGTTGTCAGAGTGAATATTTTGGCAAACAGTAGGAACAAAGCAGTGGGAACATTACTGGCAGTTTGTGTTGCATGTACTGTTCTGATGTATAATATAAATCTAACAATTTATATTGGCGTTGTCTACTTAGGCAGCAAATTTGCCTGGACAGCCCAAACTTGTTGAAATTTGGCTTTTTTTTCCAGGAAATTTTAGAGTAAGAATGTTTGAATCTTATTTTTAACAGTGGAAATGAATTTAGCAGTATAAAAACCCCTGGGGCAACGATGGACCACTGAAACCCAAATTTCCAAGAATTTCAACTAGTTTTGCAACAATGGACAACGATGGACCACCGTAACCCAAATTTCCAAGAATTTCAACTAGTTATTTAACCCAATTGAACTGGAATTTTCATTATTTTCCAGGCAAAATTGAAGCCTCTTTAAACGACGCCATTTATGTTCATATTCACTGCATATACTGCCATCAGTCCTGCAACTCGATGTTTGGCACTTGCTGAATATGCCACTAATACTCTGCAATTCGATGCTCGTTGCTTGCCAAATATTTTTCGAAAGTATTGTACTCTTTTTTTAAGATAGTAGTATTTGTGAATTATAGGATACTGAAGATTGTAGTGTTGGTTTCTGAGTTGTCTTCACGCGTTTTTTCCTTGAATTTCTTTATCAATAGAAGACATTCTTCACGTACTTAAATGATCTATTTATTATAGAAAAAGACTGTTTTATTATAGAAAAAGACTTTGTACTATGGCATGTTACTTTCAACTTTACATCAAATCAACATGGCAACAGTACTGCCTACTTTTATTGGTGGCAACTATTTACTGTTTTATTCGTTGTTTAAAATTAAAATACAGGCTAGAGACGTTAAACCATTGACATTGTTTTGCTATGACAAATTGTTCAATATGGTTTTATGTAAAAGGTGCTTGAGGTAAATTTGGAACTGAACATATACATCTACCGGTGAATTAATGTAATTAATTGTAGTAGAAATTTAGAATTGAAAAAATTCATTAAAAGCATTTGTTTGACGATACCGCAATTAAATCTAATATCATAGTTATCTTAGTTTATTGAAAGATTTTGAATTAAATCTAATATCATAGTTTATCGAAGGATTTTGAATTAAAATTGTTGTATTTTTTGTTTTTGTTTTTTAATATTATTTATATTTAAATAAATAAAATAAGATATGAATTAAAATTGTTGTATTTTTTTTTGTTTTTGTTTTTGTTTTTTAATATAATCTATATTTAAAATAAATAAAATAGAGAGTGTTTAGAGGTAACCACAATTGTATGGTATCAATGTGAATAGGTTTTCATACTCACGACTTGTAATTGGATTTTCGATTTTTTACCATATTTTTGTTTATCAATTTATGAACATAGTCAAAAGTCAAGTTTCATAGTGCTTTGTAATTGGATTTTCGATTTTTTACCATATTTTAATATCATCAATTTATGATGAGGTAAAAAAGTCAAGTCAAGTTCATAGTGCTTTTAGATAGCAGTTGTCTATAATGAGACTTTTTGAAAGCTTTTTGGGCAGGTTTTCCCGGTCAAAAGCTGGCAGCAATTTATTGGAATCGCAAGTTTGTTAGCTAGTTTCTGCACAATCAAGGGGTCCCAGGGGTTTTTCAGGGTGCTGAATCCAAATATGCAGTTAAAAAACGATTTTAACTGCTAAAAATCAAGATTTAACCTCAATTTCTTCCGCCGGATTCCGTCACCAGATTCTCTAAAAAGTTGCATTATAGACAACTCTTTTTAGATATGGAATTTTTCTTTTTAATGATATATTAAGAAAATAAATTCAAGTTTCATAGTGCATTTAGATATGGAATTCTTCTTTTTAATGATATATTAAGAAAATAAGTCAAGTCAAGTTTCATAGTGCTTTTAGATATGGAATTCTTCTTTTTAATGGTATATTAAGAATAAATGCAGAATACATATTATTTAGTTTTATTGTTTGTTTTTATGAAGAGTGGTATAAAATTTGGATTTTTTTTTCATTAATATGGTTGAGAATAAGTGTGAAATACATCATATTTGGTGTTATTGTTTGTTTCCGGTTAAATTGTGTACATAATATTTAGTTTAATTGTTTGCTAGCCATATCACATAGATTACAATACATACCAATGTCTTTTGTTTAGCCATTAATTTGTCCTACCATCCATCTTAAACATGTTGAAATTGACTCTTTCCCTCCATTCCCATTGCCAACTTTAATGCGTTGCATAGAGGCAACAAACCAATAAGTGACTTACATTGATTACACACATCATGTATCTTTGTGGAGATTGTTATGATTTCTTTTGGTTATTTAGATTGATATGATCTTTTTTGGTTCTTTAGATTGATATGATCTCTTTTAGTAGTTGTTTTAAGTAAGTATTTAATTATTTTTTCCCTGGAAAGGGTAGATCAACCTCGAAGGGAATTTTTTAAAGCCTTTTGGCTAGACTAACAGGGCCTAACCCCAAGGGCATTGAGGAGAACTGACGCTGTGACTTCTTGATCAGCGAGGTACCTAACAACGAGACTTGACTAGTTGAGCTAAACCTTGGGGTTAAGTAAATATTTAATTATATAAAGCTAACGAAAGGAAATTCCTTACTTTTAATAGACAATTTAGTGTATATGGAAAATTTCTTTATTGTTTTTTAGCACCCTTTACTTCCTCTATCGTAGTCACATAAATTTGTTCTATGGTTCTTTTGATGTTCATTTTATAAACCACATTAATTTATCATTCCCATTGTTGGTTTTAATAGCATTGTATTTTAATTTAAATGGACACGGCTACCATTCATTTGCTAGATCTACTTGGAAATCCAAATGTAAAGCATATTTCTAGCCTTGATTGCATATTGCATCGGGTTCTAGTTTTTAATGACATTTACTAAATGATAGATTCCCAAATTAGGAAGAATATCATTCAGAAGTTGGGATTTTAAAATTACTTGAGCAACCCATGCATCGGTCCTCTTTAATCTTGCGCCATTGTGCTATATAAGCCCTATAACTATATATCAACACCATCACTTTTCCTCATGACCCCTCAGTACATAATATCCTCCATAGGTTTAATCTATCAAAACATGGCCAAGTAAGTGGATGTGTTCTAAGCTCCATTTAATTCCTTTTTGGCTTTGCAAGATTTCCCCATCTGATTATTAACATATTTTCCTAGAAGGTGAAAAGACTTCAGAAGAATATTTTCTAGAATTCCTTTATGATATGTACTACGGACTAGCCTAGATTCTCTTCACCTTGGATTATCAAGTATCAAGAGGGATTAAATTTCTTAAAGTGCAAGTCTCTTTGATTATAGGAAAGGTTTTCACTTCAAATATTTGATCACTATGGACATTTGATAGAGTCATAGTTAAAATGAGTCTAGGTTGGTTTATATTAAATTAGTGTAGTTATATAAATTAAATGGTTGGTAAATGTTGATATACATCAATCCATGATAATCATTTAAACACTTATCTCACGATACATCTTACATTATAACTTTATTTTAAATTATTATTATTAACACACAAGGCACATAATAGATGGTGATAGGGTGTATTGTTAAGTCGCTTGTGATATAAAGGGCATCGGTTTGAAACTTCGTAGACAAACATCCAACGATGTTAAGGGTTGGTGTGGCTTAGGACGGTGCGATCTCTAGGTGATTTTGATGGCTCAAATACTCTTGGGTTGCAATTTCTCAAGCCAAAGGTTAACCTTGTAGACATCTCTGGAGGAAACATACAACTTTACACACACAAAAATATTATTATTATTTTATCATTAAATAGTATGAGTTATGTAACAAGACTTTTAACCATAAAGATTCATGCTCCCTTACCATGGAGATTAACCTGTAAATAAGGTTCATCCACCTATTAATTATTGATAATTAAATTCGAATTTTTGAATCTTGAGTGTAATTACAATTTTTCATAATGTGTTTTTAACATTGAACAATTAATATTAATTTTCTTAAACTATAACTATTTAATAAATAAATTCTAATATTGTAGTATTTTATTCTTGAATTCTCATTTGCTAAGATAGAATGATCATGAGAGATTTTCATTTTTTTGTTTGTTTGTTGACAAGTGGTCAGAGATTACATCAAGCTTGATTTGTGGCTTGAGAAACCGTCACTGAGGGGGGTTTAATCCGTCAAAATCACTTGGGGATCACACTCGACTTGGGCCATACAAACCCTTAACATGATTGGATTTTTGCCCATGAAGTTTCGAATCAGTGACCTTCACATCCTAGAGTGACTTAACCGTACACCCCATCACCGTCTATTCTATGCCTCGTGGGTTGAATTTTTATTTTTTATTTACTTGAAGGTAAATGAATTTTTGAAGGGAGATTTTTTTAGCAATAAGAAAACTTAAAAATTTTCATTATTGAGCTTAACTTACTTCTATTATTTATTATTATTAATTTTTAAATGAAGTCAACATCATATTTACTATTATTATATTTTAATCCAATTCTTCATAACACCATCTCTTCCATATTGGGTTTTAGAGCACTTCTTGGTGCAATAACCTATAGATTTTGAACTTGTAACTATTAGATTTACGATACATCCCCTTGCATTTAAGCCCATTATTGAATAAGAGAGTAGAATAGGGTAAATTGTGGGAAAAATGCTACGAACTTGTGAACATTCACTTCCAGCGCTATTGCTTTGCAATGCACATTTTATGATTTCTTTATACTTATTTTCTTCAATTAATATTTCCAAGCCAAATGCCATGTGCTATCTATAAATAAAACATGGGACAAGGAGGGTGGCACATTCTACAACCTAATATGGGATGATGTGTAAATATGTCTATCCTCAAAAAATAGAAATAATAAAAGTAATTTTCTTCAAAAAAATTAATGTTGGTCTAAACAGATTTACCTTCAATTTTTTTTACCACATTAAAATTCCAAATTAAGCAAAATTTTAACGCATATGCTTTTGAAATAAAATGAAAGCTTAATTCAATACAAAATAAAAAATCCTTGAGGTTCTATATAATATGGTTCTAAAATCTTTAAATCTCTTTTATTAATTCTTTGTAAGATGAATTTTTGAAAAGCAAACCTCTTTTATGGAATATTAAAAACTCAAGAAACATAAAATTTTCCAAGTCAAAGTGTAATATTTGAAAATATTAACTTGATGTAGTTTATATTATGATTTTTATTATCATGTCATGTAAAAAAACATCATTAAATCTATTATTATTATTTATTATTATGAAATATATATTAATATTAAAATTTTAAATATTAATGTACACTACAATATATTAAATTTAATAATTTTGGATTAATATAATTATAACTTTAAGACTATTAAATTTGTTACATTATAATATATCAAGATATTAGGATATATAATAACTCTAGATATATATGATGGGGTTGAACAAAGACAGAGTGATAGAGGTGGAGACATAGAGGGAGTGACAAGGAAGAGATGGATATAAAGTGAGAGAGAGAGGAGAGGAGGGTAAAAGAGAGAGACACAAAGATGGAAGGGGGAGAGAGAGGAGAGAGGGAGAGGAAGGTAAAAGAGAGAGACACAAAGATGGAGGGGAGAGAGAGAGAGGAAGGACTTGAGATATAGGAGAGAGGGAGGGAGAGAGAGATTGAGTTGGAGGGAAATATAGGGAGGAAAGAAGAAAGACAGAGAGAGAAAGGTGGAGAGAGGGAGGGAGTGACAAGGTAGAGATGGAGAGAGATTGTGTATGTTTGGGGGTGAGATAGATAGACAAATAAAGAGAGATAGAGAGAAGGTGGAGATAGAAGAAGGGAGAAAGAGAGGAGGGAGATAGTGACAAAGTTGGAGGACGAAGAGAGGGAGAGAGAGAGATGAGGGGGAGAGACAGAGGGAGGTGGGAGAGAAAGGGACAAAAAGGAAGAGAGAGGACTTAAGAGAGAGGAGCGAGGTGGGGAGAGAAAGGAGAGAGGGAGGGTGAGAGATGGAGTTGGATGGGGAGAGAGAGAGGTAGGAAGAAATACATAGAGAGATTACAATGGAGAGAGGAGGGAGTGACAAGGGAGATGGAGAGAGAGGGAGGTAGGAAGAAGACATAAAGAGAAAAAGGTAAAGAGAGAGAGAGAGAGTGACAAGGAAGATGGAGAAAGAGGGAGAGCTGAGAGCAGGAGGGAAGAGAGATAGAAGGGGAGAGAGAGGGAGAGGAGGGGAAGAGAGAGGGAGAGAAGGGGGAGAGAGAGAGAGGGAGAGGAAGAGGGAGGGAGATGTAGATAGATATGGAGAAAGAGTGTGTGTTTGCGAGGTGATATGGAGAGACAAAGGAGGAGAGACAATGGGAGATATAGATATAGATGGAAGGGGGAGAGAGGGACAGAGAGAGAGGAAGGGATAAATATATAGATATGGAGAGAAGTGTGTGTTTGTGGGGGTGAGATAAAGAGTGACAAAGAAGGAGAGATGGAGGGAGATATAGATATAGATAGAGGGGCGGGTGCGGAACGGGGGAAGAGAGAGAAAGGAAGAAGATTGCTTGCAATAGATGTTTTGATTTCAATTTAGATGATAATTTATAATTCTATTTGAATGCTTGTACACGATGCATTGATTTCAATGTAGATGTTGATATCTAATTATATTTGATTACTTACACTATATGCACCGATTTAGTGTAGATGTTGATTTCTAATCCTATTTGATTGCTTGCATTAGACACATTGATTTAAGTGAAGAAAGATATAGAGAGAAAGGTGGACAGAGAGAGAGAGAGTAACAAGGGAGATAGAGAGAGGAGAGAGGAGAGTAGGAGAGAAGAGAGATAAAATGTGTGTGTGAGAGAGAGAGAGAGATGGGGAAGATGGAGAGAGAGAGGGAGAGGAAGAGGGAGGGAGATATAGATATATATGGAGAGATAAATATATAGATGGAAGGGAGATATAGATATATAAGGAGAGATAAATATATAGATGGAAGGGGATGGAGGGAAGAAGAGAGAGATAGGGAGAGGGAGGGAGGAAGAGATAGATAGATATGGAGAGAGAGAGAGGGAGGGAGGGAGAGATAGATAGATATGGAGAGAAAGAGAGAGAGAGAGTTTGGGGGGAGGGGGGTGAGATAGAGTGACAGGGAAGGAGATATGGAGGGAGATATAGATATAGATGGAGGGGGGAGAGAGTGAAGAATATTGCTCGCACTAGATGTATTGATTTTAGTGTAACAATGATGATTTCTAATCCTATTTGATTGCTTGCGTTAGATGCATTGATTTTGATGTACATGTTGATTTCTAATTATATTTGATTGCTTGCACTAGATGCATTGGTTTTAGTATAGATGCTAGTTTCTAATCCTATTTGATTACTTGCAGTAGATGCATTGATTTCAATGAAGACATTGATTTCTAATCCTATTGAGTGTTTTCATAAAATACATTGATTTCAATGTAGATGTTGATATATAATCCTATTTGATTCCTTGCACTAAATGCATTGACTTCAATGTAGATGCTGATTTCTAATTACATTTGATTGCTAGAACTAGATGCATTGATTTCAGTATAGATGCTCATTTCTAATCCTATTTGATTCCTTGCATTAGATGCATTTATTTTAGTGTAGATATTGATTTCTGATTTGTAGCTAGACATACGACGTACATTAATTTCAAGGTAATTAGATTAACAATATGCATTTATTTTAGTGTAAGCATTAAAAAATTATTGACGATGTGCATTGATTTCTATGTTATAGTGATTCAACCATAAATATAATACTTGAATTTTCATCTTAAATAAAATGTTCACTTAATTGAAACGTTTGCTTCTTGAAATTGTAAACTATTTGTAATTGACTACATTCTTGTTATTCATATTTTCCATCATTCAACATTGTTAGTCACTTTGCGTTCAAATGAGGTAATAAAAAACAACTACCATTGAAACTTACTCAGGGTTTAACACTCCATAAGTCACAATGATTGACTTTGAAGAAAGCTACTATTAATATTGGAGAGCAAGAGAGACAAGGAATGCCATTTACTACAATAGTGCGCGTTAAAGATTTGAATGGTTTATGATTTCAACCTCCTTTTTCATATTATCGATATGAAAACATGACAAAACTAATAGGTATGATAATAAGAATAGTAGAAGAAAATAGTTTGAGAATGATTATAATGAAGACTATTTATAATTGACTACATTCTTATTATTCACATTTCTATTGTTGAACAATGTTACATTGTCACTTTGAATTCAACATTTTTATTTCATCAATATTCATCATTCAAGTTATTAATAGTATCTATTGTTTAAAAAATTGAGGTAATTGAAAAAATTTAAAATTAAAATGACTAGATTAATATTAGACATATTTAACATATTTAAAATGATAAGAAGAATTAGATGTTCCACATTTTATATGGCCACGCATGAGTGAAACCAACTTAGATCCATCTTAACCCCATATCTATTAAGCAACGAGGGGGATAAAATCTCTTGAGGTGCAAACCTTTCCTCAAGTTTTGCACTCAAAAAAGAGGTTTGCACCTCGAGAGAGTTGATCCCTCTTGGCTCTTGATAAATCCGGGGTTAAGATGGATCTAAGATAATGATACAGAAAAACATTAGTGGAGAACTATTTATTGAAATTATAAAAAATATTAAAGAAAGACAACCTCTAATGAGCAACTTTGCTATCAATGCATATTTGGATTAACATTAGCCTTACAAAATTAACTAAATTCATTCACTATAGCAGAATCTATTTTCATTACCAAAATTCACATTTTTTTAATCTTTATCGAATACAAACTATAGCATTCCAATAACCTTAAAACCAAATTATTATATATTATTTATTTTTTTCATTTTTATAAACGGAAAATAAAACATAACATATCTATTAAAGTAAATACTGAATCAGGATGCAAGACAAAGTGATCCATGAAACATGAATGCAACAAATGAAGCATAGAGTCTTTATCTTGAGTTTTTCTAAATATTCATATTTAAATGACATAAAAATATAATTACATTATGATCTTAAAAGTAGTGACAACTTTGAATGTGTTCCTCTGTAATGTCTAAGAATAATATAAATAATGTCCAGAAAAATGTTGGGTACTATTGAATTATTATACGCATAATAAATAAACAAATTATCAATGCCATTTAAACCTTCACATTCTTGTTATATTTGTCTCTTATCGATATATTCTTCACTGCTTAGATGATTGAAGACAACATTATGTATATTTCATTGAGTACCCAGGTTGAATGCCATTTTCATATGGATCATTCTCGATCCAGTCAGTAGAACAACTCAACTTCTAGCTGTTTGGAAATTGGTTACATAAATCAAAATGATAGATGTTAAATATTAGTCAACGCTAATCCATACCTACGATATATTTGATCAATGGGGATGGAAAATATGCTTACACTTTTTATTGCAATGTAGTGTGCACTCATGCACACTAAGTTGAGATTTATATCAACGTTGATAATATTCTACGTTTCTTTTAACACTATTTTTATTCCATTTATGTTAATTCTCTTCATGTCATATGTCATGAAAATCAAGATGAAATAATTTTCGATAATGATGGACTAAAACATAAAGCCAAAAATATAATATATGGTTAAAATTTTCTTTCTATTTATATCCAAAGATTTTACATTGTAAGTTCTTCATAACTTCTAAAAAGACATTCAAAAGAGTGAGATCTTATCTATTAATAGGGATAAGCATATGTATTGCCATATATATCGACTACCACAAAACAAAGTTTAAGAATATAATGAGAATTGGAAATTATGACTTCTTCATTTTTCAAGTTCTACTAGTGTAACCGAGTCAAGTATAACCTAAAAAGAGCTACAATAATACATGTACTTGTTCAAAAACCAAATTGACAAAACATCAAGATGTTGTTTACAAAAAACGCAAATTGTCACCCACGGTAGACCGACATATAGAGTGCTTGGTGGACTTGTTAGTCTAAGATGATTACTGGCGATGTGGCATATGAGTTAGCATGAGGAGAGGCCCGAGTTGGAGCATTGATGATCATTGGCACATCTTGATGCTCATTTGATTCAATGTCTGAATTCCAAGACAACATAATGCTTTATGTGAGACAGTCTGACCACTATACCATCCAATTTGTATATTATATCCATCATAATTCTATTTATGTCCTCCTAACCTGAAAATAACTTGTAGTTGTCTACTTGCTTGTCTTTAATTACCATACTGAGTAGAATTTTCAGTTGTCGATGAAGGTTGATGGAATGAAGGAAGTGAAGCCTTCTATTGTGAAAATTACCCAAGTCTAGTACCCACTTAAGGATGTTACCTCCTATCTCCAAATTCGAGAAATATATTTGATCCCCAAATCTTTTGCCTATAGATGGAGAATTTCCTTACAGAGCTCCATAAGAGCTGCCTTGAAAAAGTGATTCCCAATTGGACAAACACCATTGTCGCGTCAAAGGTGACCTAAGAGTGCCACCCATGTAGCTAGGAAGGCATTGACGAGGAGACATGAAGCCAATACACCTACACACCATCCTAAATAGAACAACGGTTGTAGAAACACATAGGGCATGACCTTGAACCAATGTTTCCTCCACCCCAAGTCCATGACCATGCAAATATAACGAGCAGAGGATGTGAGATACCGAGCATGTAGAATGAGGTAAAGTGCAATGATGCTCTCCATGGTGAGTCAGGTGTATTGTGTAAGCCAATACTCTATCCTTCCAAGGCGTTTGAGCATGATTTGCTCATAAATGAGCTTAAATCCATTGTCAAAGGTGACTATGCTCGTAGCCAATCTACCATGAGACGGGCAACCTATTTGAGAGCAGGGAGAAGGAATTTTGAAATAGGGCAGCTTAATGTACACAAAGACATTACCTCCCACCTGCTCACATTTAAGTCACTCCAACTTGGGCAGGTGTGAAAGGGCTTGGGATCCTACAAATTGCCACACGAAGGGCATGTGGCGCTAGGTGTGGAGCATATCTCTACCATTGAGGGCTACCACCCTATTCACCAAACGTATTGTGCACATGTTAATAATTATGGTGCCACCATAAAAACACCACTAGAGAGCCATTATTCAGTAAACCAATTTCCGACCAGAACTTCCGTTATATCCCCCGCCACGGAAACATTGTCATGAAAGCATCCCCATCAAGGAAATTAATTATAAAATATAACTTAGATGAAGATATAACTCATTAGAAATTTAAAAACATTGCAACAAAGCCAATGATTCTAAACCAAAGCCTAGAAATAAATTGGTATATGTAGTAATTAGTGGCAAAATAATATCATAGTTCCTGACATTTGTGACTTATTGAGTGGTGGCCAAGAAAAGTGAAACTTATGAAAATCACAAATCAAACATGTCATTTTCTAATCACCAACTCCCTTTCTTATTCTACCAAGTTGTTGGATAAATAGATCAAAGGGGGAACTACCATTATCATGGCAATTTTAGTTTAGCAGTAGTCTTCATAACTCAGCAAATTACAAGTTCCTTGATTTCCCCTTGTTTTCAAGCATTCAATTATTCCAAGGCGTAATGGGACAAGCCTTACAAACATTCTCAAAATAACAGCTTCAAAAATTGTTTTGTACTTTCGAATAACAAAGTGGGACATTTGAACTTAAAAAATTTGTAAGATTTGAGGAAAATGCATTAGTAACAACTTAAGTCCATGACTAAGAACCAAGGAGCATAGGCATGAGTACTTTCAAGAAATTGGCACGACCAATACCTAAAATTCCCGTATTGTCTTGTCATTGGGAATGATCCATTTGTCCTTAAGCGACCAAACAAGACTCCAACAACTGTATAGGGTTCATTAAAGCATTGAATGTACTAGGGTTGTGCCACATTGTGGCTCACAGAAAAATTAAGTCAAATCTAGATTTAAAATGAACATAATTGAGATAAATGTCAATCATATCAATAGGTTATGCGATTGCATCATATTTATACCCAACTCAATCTAGTTGATGATATAATTAGCATTTAAAAAATCCTAGGGTTGAAGTAAACCTAAAATTTGTTCTAGATAATAAGTACTCTTATGAAAGTTGGAAGATTAAATTACAATATTTCAATACACAAAAACCTTAGAAAACATGTATCTCCAATTATCTGAATTTTTTTTTAGGGGAAATTTGACTTCTAAAATTGGCCTCCTAAGGAAAAATAATAAAATAAGAGTGATGAATTTTGAAAGAAAGATAAAGGAAACTACTTTTTTTTATTGTATTTTGACTTATCTTCTTATATATTTTTACTCAAATGTCAAGTGTAGACACCCGTTGGATGTGGAATTAAATTCCACAACCAACGAGTACCCATTGCATACTTCTAAGAAGACCCACACCGAAAAATATTGAAGATACATTAAAAAGTGTGATTTTTATTTTTATTTTATTTTTCGATGTGGGTCTTCTCAGAAGTATGCAGAGTCTATATTCATTTGATGTGAAATTTAATTATTCATCCAATGAGTGTCTACACTTGACATTTGAGTAAACCTATAAGGAGATAAGCCAAAAATACAATTAAAAAAAATAGTTTTTTTCTTTTTCCTCCAAAATATTTACCCATGGCGATGACATCATCATCTTGAATCTTATTGGTTCTCTTAAAGTTAATTTCATTAGTACAATTTTGTTTTGAGGCCCATTTTTGACCTCAAAATTCCTCTAATGATATGTTTCTAATTCCTAGCATTGAGGAGTGATGTGGATTTTCTTTAGCATTGCAAAATAGTAGAATTGAAATGTGAAAAATTCAATTCCTCCATTTGATATGATAACAATTAAATGTACATTAATTTATCAAGGAATTTGGATTTCATAGTATTAATTCCTAATACATAGGGAAATAGCAATGATAAATGTGATAAGTGACAAAACTTGGGAACTTGGAATTTCACATAAGAATAATTGTAATCAAGTAATTTGCTTATTGAAATCCCTAGGTATTCGCTTCCCAAAAAAATTCAAAGCTACAATTGTACAATTATTTTTCTAGAAAATAAAATTTAAATGATCTACAATTTTTTTTATACAACCATCTTCAAACATAATTTATTCATTGAAAAACATAGGACATACAAGTAAAAAACCTATTAGTTTGACTATTGCAGACCAAAAAATCCAATGAAGCCAAGTGATTTCCACCCAAGTATAGGTAGTACATTGTGAGCACCACCCCCTAGTTGGGCTGTGATACCACTAGTGTGAAGTGGGAAAAGGAGGTTCTCAATTTAGGTTAAATAGGTCCAACCCCAATAATTCTTCACTGCTAAGTTTTCTTGAGGATAGGGCAACTCTTATATACCCACATTATCTATACCACATGATAAAAGGAGTACTTGCTTATTTACTACGTAGTGTCTAAAAAATTTCTCCCTCCATTTCTTTTCTATGTAGGAATATAAATGTCTAGGATGATATCTCAAAACTTATAGATTTTTCTTGGTTTCTTTTCCCTTTTACTATGTCTAATGGCTTATTCTTGTGGCCAATTGCTTATATGTTAGAACCACTCTATTTTTCTTCTGTCCCATCTCTCTAAAACCTTCTCCTTTTTGTCTTTCTAATAGGCCTTTTTTCTCGTTTGAATTTCTACATGCATGGATGATAAAGAGAGAATTCCAACACAACATTCTTCCTATTTCCAAGAATGTAGGGAAGATATTTGTCTAATTTTTATGAATTGATGACATAGATCTAGAAATTTGTTTTTATCCACTCCTCTCAATCTATTTTAACTTGCAAATTGAGTTTTCAATAAGTGCAAGTTCAAGATAACATAAGATATATGTTTTTAGGCATAAAATCCTCTAAACCCCCTCACATTACCCCCTCACATTTCCCTTCTTGTGGTATCATAATCCATTTAGGTGCTCATTCTTTACTAGTCATGGTAATTTTTCTTTAAGTAGTTGTAAAACTAAGAACTTATAATATTCATAGCACAATAACATATATACCTCACGATGTTAGTACAACATAAATAAAATATTCATGCAAAATATTAAACAATTTCAGTTACAAATATTCTGAAGAATAAAGTTGGGATATCACACTTAATTATGCTCTCATCACATCATGAAGTTATGAGATAAAAATAAAACCAATTTCTGCTTTTTGTATAATATTTTAAAAAATATTAAATATGTTAGCCTAAATCTTAGTTACACTTCATAGGCTTGTAGCCATCAAATGTCTTTGGATTTAAATATTTAAATGTTGCATTTAATACTCTTAGCACCTATTTAGCGGCTCTCAACTTCTTTATTAACTTTAATGATTCTTCCTAAAAAACTCATAAAATCCCAAAATAAATTTAGTCATCCATTCATTTAACCTTGTCACCTTTTTCCTTTTTAAAGATGTGTAGCATTTTTTTTTTCTTGTGTGTCTATGACTTGCGTACTAGCTTGTGGTCTATGAAACCATAACCCAAGGGTATCTAAACCATGAAAATCACCTGGTGATCCTACCCAACTTGGGCCAAACTAACCCTTATTATGGATGTATTTTTTTTTTGGTTTCTCCCGTCGATCATCTAGATATTTGAACCTTTTCCACCTTATAGAATGAATCCCTCAAAAGTCAATTGCATTAATAGGTTTGACATAAAGGTGTACTATATTGCCTTGGGGTCCTCCTTTTTTTTTTAAAATGGGAACAAGGAGTAATTTCTATTCAAATTTGAATAGAGAATTACATTCTTCGACACTCACAATACTAGTACATATGCCAACGCTATATATATCATAAATTTTTCAAAGCGATGCTTCTTCTACATCTAACTCCTAGATAAATAAACTAATTTCAAAGCCTTGAACTGCAAATTATTGAGATATATTTGATAGAGTTCTCCCTAGATTCTCACGATTTATACAAACTCGATTTACTAAAAAATAAAAATAAATTATACATGTCAAAAAGGACTCCATCGAATGATTCTTCTATATGCATAACTTCATCTTCAATCCACTAACTCTCCTTTGAAACCATAATGACTATATTTAAATTCTCCAAAACTGTGTGTATATACTTTGAAATAATTGCGTTGATACCTCCTGTTATCACTCAGGTTGTCCCTATGCTCCTAGTAGGGATACGACCGAGGTAACCACAAACCAATCTTCTGATTGCAGGTTCTAGCCCACCTGCAATCGGAGAGGGCTCTCTCCTTTTGATTCAACCTTAGTTGATGATTTTAGGCTAGCTTTTTGACTTCAAGGGAATGTTGACTGTGATTGGGAAGAAGGTAGGATTCTCGAGCGAAGAGGCACAGTAAGCTGTTATAAGTCTCGAACCATTGGGCATGGAGTCACAGATTGAGGCATGCGAGCGTTTTCTTGGTCACAAGGGGATACAGAGCGGGATAGCCACACAGGATACAATACTGGGTCTGCTGAAAGTACGGAATGAACATCAGGGATGAAAGGCAAAGGAGAATCATTTCATCATGCTGACAGAGAGGAGAAATGGATGAGTGGGATCCCGGAGCAGCTAAGAATTCCTAAGACATGCACTCATATGTGAAAGAAACAGCGTAAACCAGATCATTTAAGAATACAAGCTCATAACTGTCTTTGAAGAAAACATTGAAAAACGCAGAAATTGAACTTAAGGTGTATTCAAACAAATCTTAAGCTATTCTTTTTTCCTGCGATTTAGAAGGCGGAAAGGTGATAAGAACATAAAATAAAACAGGGGAGAGGAACACTTATTGAATCATGTAAAAGAACAGGAATTCCGTGATCATTCCTTGGCCAAGAGAAAACATCAAGTTGTTTCGCAATCCATGCTTTCAGCAGTCTTTGATTATGGAAATTTATGACAGTTACAGTGCGAGTCTTTGCTCAGAGAAAATGCTGGAAAGAAGACTAACTAACAACTACTACCAACCAACCAACCCCTCACAACAGTGTTCAGGGTGGTATTTATAAACAAAATATCGGAAAGACATCATTACAAATGACCTTGACAGGTCTGCTTAGAACTCTTCAAAATCTAAATGCTGCTGGAATTAAATGCAAGTAAATATTTTTGGCTGTGCTGGGGGCAGCTGGATCGGAACAGGTGACGAGGTGGCCCTTGGGGACCAGATGCGGTGCTGCTGAATGATTGTGCTTTGGGGCTGCAGTTCGACTTTGGTGTGAATTGAATGTGCAATAATGATGATTTGAGAGCTTCAAGTGGTTTCGCTCTGCTTTGATGAATCTGCTGGAAGATATTCAATTTTCTCTTGCTTCGGGTCGATGCTCAAAATATTCGCTGATACACTTTGCTGCTACATTGATGGATTCCGCCGTCAACTGATACTCTTTGACACGCTTGATGCCTGCTGATTTGATCTGATACAATTTAAACTCTGTGAATGATCTGCTGCTGTCTTTAAATCGGATCCTTTGGCACAATCGGGCGATTTTCGGGCTTTTTCGGCGCGCAATGGGCTCGACAATCAGAAGATTCCCTGAAGATTCCTCGAAATGGCCTATTTCCCGTAGCGATGCGCGAATAGCTATTCGCGCATCGGAAACTGCCTCCGTTTCTTGATCTGGAGCTCCGAAGTGCGATTTTTCTTCCTGTGCGAAGCTTTTTCGGCTTTCTGGCTGATGACGTAAGCATGGTGTCGGCTGTACGGTGGATGACGTCAGCTGTGGGTCCCTGGTACAACGCGACGTGGTGAGATACTAGAGGTACTGTGGTGAAGAGACTCCGATGCGATATCGCGATATTGCGTCAGCGGAGAAGGAGGGGGGATTGGTTTGGAGACTTGGCGCTTGCGACTGCCGATCGGCGATATCGCAATATCGCATCGGCGGAGACGGAGAGGTGAATGGGTTGGACACTCGGCGTTTGTAATCGCCGATCGCCGATATCGCAATATTGCATTGGCGGGGAACGGATGGGCGATGTTTTGCATGAAGACGAGAGCGTGAAGGTGCGATGCGAAAAGGCTTTAAGGAGGAAAGAGTAAGTAAGTGGGTGTGCAGGGTACTTGAGGTTTCGGAAGGGGTCCGATTACCTCGGAGGGATTTATACTTTGGAAGGAGTCCATTGTATCTGGAAGGTGGTTTTGGAGGTCAGGGGTTCTTGCTAAGTTTCAGATAAACTGAGCAATTCCCGGGAGTACTTATGGTTATTTTTCAACCAGGGGGAGGGATATTACATAGGGGAATTTTGCATAATATTAATAAGGGGATGGGAAGAATAGGGAGCTAAATAATAATGTTAGTGGTTAATATGGAGATGGTAAGAAAG